>CAJPIZ010001223.1:0-17805 GCA_905368565.1 Medioppia subpectinata | reverse complement strand
ACTTAAACAGTCTATTATTGAAAAGAGAAAATTGAAAATTTCTATTTTTGCCACAAATTCTGCACAATTTAATGGCAATCAATACTTGAAATCCAATGTAATGAATCTTAACACTAATTATTTTGTTAATCCTTTTATGGGTTCTGTACCCAAAACCAATGATTATCAAACACCGATATATTTTAAACCACAATTTACGGCATATAACCCGCCGACCCCTCTAAGTGCCCCATTTTTCCACTATAAACAACAATATACAAGTAATATACCACTAAAATTCAAACCAATTCCTCAAGTTATAACAAAACACTTATATTATCCATACTTCCAACCCTTAAAATTACATTCATAAGTGCCCCATTTTTCCACTATAAACAACAATATACAAGTAATATACCACTAAAATTCAAACCAATTCCTCAAGTTATAACAAAACACTTATATTATCCATACTTCCAACCCTTAAAATTACATTCATTGCCCCCAACCTCTCTGTCCTCAGCTCCACCCTTACCTTCAGTCCCACAAACAATAATTCAAAGTAATTCAAATCCAATGCCTTATTCCCCCTTAAATTGGATTTATGGCAAACAATTTATTGGTTTAAATCGTAATCAATATTTACCAATAAATAGTTATACAATTCAAAATAATCTGCAACAGAATATTCGCCAATCAATGCCTATACCTACTAATATTGCTGCACAATATCGTTATAATAATCTGGTTAATTTTAATAATCATTATTTTAGACAACATATTAACAAACGCGCGATAAATGATAATAAAATGAGTTCTAGATATAATTATAATTTTAATAATTTTGTTCAAACCCCTCCAACCTCTCCAACCCGTTCTCCTAATTATAGAATTGGATATTTTGTTGGTTTAGTACATCCTATTAATACATATTCAATGTCACCAATTTATGTTAATAGTAATGTACCTAGCACAAAACAAAGCCCGTTACCACAAATAGTTAATTCTGTAAATAGGCCACTAGATATATCTTATCAATACAAACCACCTATAAACAATTGGTTTAACAAATTTAAATCATCCCAGTCACAGCAATCCCAGTCTAGCTATAACAATCGCTATTTTAACAAGCTCAATTATCAAATTTATTCTAACAACATGAAACAAATGTCTTCATCAGATCAATTTCAAAAACAGTTAAATTTCAATAAGCACAATGTTGAATCCCATACACCTTATATCAATTATAGATACAAACGTAGCATGCAACATTCTACTCAACAGCAACAACAACAACAAATAAGTAGCAATATTATGCAAATAACCCCTCCCCTGTCCCCCATTTACAGTATGTACACAACACTTCCGACTGCATCCATGAATGATATAGAACCTAACCGCAATCTATCAGTGTCACCAAGGTGGTTTGTTAGAGGGTTGCCTGTACTATTATTGCGTCCATATATTTACTACAAATATCGCCCACCCGTGCGAGCAATTCAAACACAGTCGTTAGGGAATAATAGATATGATTGGTTTAATAAATTTAAATCATCCCGGTCACAGCAATCACAGTCTAATTATAACAATCGCTATTTTAACATGAACCATTTTACAAATTATTTAAATAACGCAAAACAAATGTCTTCATCAAATCAATTTAATAAACAACTAAGTAGTCAATCACAACCATTTAATAAGTATAATTGGTTTAATAATTATAAATCTTCTCAGTCCCAGCAATTGCAGTCTAATTATAACAGCCATTATTTTAACATGCGAAATTTTGAATCATATACACCTAATATCAATTATAGATATAAACGTAGCATGCAACAACAACAGCAACAACAGAGAAATAGTTATAACATACGACTAACCCCTCCCCTGTCACCCATTCACAGTCTCTACACAACACCTCCGACAGTAACGCCACCGAAACCCCCGCTTATGTTTGTTAGAGGGTTACCGCTATTATTATTGCGTCCATATATTTATTACAAATACTACCCAATTATAGCAAAACACTTGAAGTTAAATAGATATGATTGGTTTAATAAATTTAAATCATCCCAATCACAACAATCTCAGTCTAATTATAACAATCGCTATTTTAACATGCATAATTTTAATACTTTAAATGACATAAAACAAATGTCTTCATCACATCAATTGAATAAACAGCTAAGTAGTCAATCACAACCATTTAATAGGTATAATTGGTTTAATAATTTTAAATCTCAGTCCCAGCAATCACAGTCTAATTATAACAGCCGTTATTTTAACAAGCTCAATTTTTACACATATACACCTTATATAAATTATAGATATAAACGTAGCATGCAACAACAACAGCAACAACAGAGAAGTAGTTATAATATACGACAAAGCCCTCCCCTGTCCCCCATTCACAGTATGCACACAAACCTTCCGACAACAACAATACCCAAAACACCGTACTTTCCCACTCATAGAAAACATATTGAGCCACCGATTTCTCCCACATTTCAATATTATTTCTATCGACCAAAACCTCCAACCCTTCCAATAAAACAAGTAATTCAATCAAATGGTTATCAAAATTATATTCCAAACCCTATGTCCCAAACCTATTACCAAAAATACGTGACTCAATCATCATTTCCACAACAAATAGCAAACTATCCTAAATTAATTCAAAATATATATACCCGTCAAAATCAATTTATTACAACTTCCAATGTGAATAATAAAAGACCTAAAAGCAATCAATCAGTCTTACCAAGGTGGCTTGTTAGAGGATTGCCTGTACTATTATTGCGTCCATATATTTACTATAAATATCGCCCACCCGTGCGTTCAATCAAAACATTAGGGTTTAACAGATATGATTGGGTTAATAAATTTAAATCATCCCAATCACAGCAATCCCAGTCTAATTATAACAATCGTTATTTTAACATAAACCATTTTAAAACTTATTTGAATAACTTAAAACAAATGTCTTCATCAAATCAATTTAATAAACAGCTAATTCTAGCTATAACAACCGTTATTTAAACATGCACAATTTTAAATCATATACACCGAATATCAATTATAGATATAAACGTAGCATGCAACATTCTATTAACCAAAAGCAACAACAACAAATAATTAGCAATAATATTCGTAATGTAAATAATAGAGGACCTAAGCACAATCTATCGATGTTACCAAGGTGGCTTGTTAGAGGGTTACCTGTACTATTATTGCGTCCATATATTTACTACAAATATCGCCCACCCGTGCGGGCAATTCAAACACAGGTTTTAGGGTTTAACAAATATGATTGGTTTAATAAATTTAAATCATCCCGGTCACAGCAATCACAGTCTAATTATAACAACCGATATTTTAACGTGCACAATTTTAAAACTTACGCACCTTATATCAATTCTAGATATAAGCGTAGCATGCAACGTTCTACTCAACAGCAACAACAAATTAGTAGCAATAATCTAATAAGGTCTAATAGATATGATTGGTTAAATAAATATAAATCACCTCAATTACAGCAATCCCAGTCTAATTATAACAACCGCTATTCTAACAAGTTCAATTTTCCAACTGATTTATACATGAAACAAATGTCTTTATCAAATCAATTTCAAAAACAGTTAAATTTCCATAAACACAATTTTCAATACTATAAACCTTATATAAATTATAGATATAAACGTAGCATGCAACATTCTACTCAACAGCAGCAACAACAAATTAGTAATAATAGACGACTAATTAGTTCCCTGTCCGCGAATAATATACAACTTAAACGCAATCTATCAGTGTTACCAAGGTGGCTTGTTAAAGGATTACCTGTACTATTATTGCGTCCATATATTTATCACAAATATCGCCCAATTCTTAAACAGCCCTTAAAGTTTAATAATTATAATTGGTTCAACAAATTTAAATCATCTCAATCACAGCAATCCCAGTCTAGTTATAACAAGCTAAATTATCAAACTTATTCAAGTAACATGAAACAAATGTTTTTATTAAATCAATTGCAAAAACATTTAAATCAATATTCAAATAACCACAATTTTCAATTGCATAACCCCTATATCAATTATAGATATAAACGTAGCATGCAACATCAACAGCAACAACAGATAAATACCAATACTATGCAACAAACCCCTCCCCCGCCACCCATTTCTCCCACATTTCAATATAATTTCTATCGACCCAAACCTCCAACCCTTCCAATAACACCTGTAATGCAATCAAATAGCTATCAAAACCATATTCCAAACCCTATGTCACAAACTCTAAAGCAAAAATACATGACTCGACCTTCAATTCCACTAACAATAAAATATCCTAATTTAATTCAAAATATATATACTCGTTCAAATCCCTCTATTGCAACTTCTATTGTAAATAACATAAAACCTACACGCAATTTATCGCTGTCACCAAGGTGGCTTGTTAAAGGGTTACCTGTACTACTATTGCGTCCATATATTTACTATAAATATCGCCCACTCAAGCGATCGCTACAAACATTAGGGCTTAACAGATATGATTGGGTTAACAAATTTAAATCATCTCAATCACAGCAATCCCAGTCTAATTATAACAACCGTTATTTTAACATGCACAATTTTCAAACTTATTTAAGAAACATAAAACAAATGTCTTCACAAAATCAATTTCAAAACCAGCTAAGGTTTCAATCATTACAATTTAATAAATATAATTGGTTTAACAAATTTAAATCTTCTCAGGCCCAGCAATCCCTAAATCATCCCAATCACAGCAATCCCAGTCTAATTATAACAATCGTTATTTTAACATAAACCATTTTAAAACTTATTTGAATAACTTAAAACAAATGTCTTCATCAAATCAATTTAATAAACAGCTAAATAGTCAATCACAACAATTTAACCGATATAATTGGTTTAATAATTTTAAATCTTCTCAGTCCCAGCAATCGCAGTCTAATTATAACAACAGGTATTTTAACACTTATTCAAACAACATGAAACAATTGATTTTATCAAATCAATTTAAGAAACACCTTAACTATCAGTCAGCACAGCCTCTGTCGCAGACAATCCCTTCCAAACCTTTACTATATTTTAAAAATCAACGTTTTGTTCGGGGAATACCTTTACTATTATTGCATCCATATTTCTATCACAAATATGGTCTACCTGTGCAGCCACTCTCAAAACAGTCCTTAAAGTTTAATAATTATTATTGGTTTAATAAATTAAAAACCCAATCACAACAATCCCAATCTAGCTCTAACAACCGCTTTAACATGCACAATTCAATTAATTATTTAAGAAACATAAAACAAATGTCTTCGCAAAATCAATTTCAAAAACAGCTAAGTAGTCAATCACAACGATTTAATAGGTATAATTGGTTTAACAATTTTAAATCTTCTCAGGCCCAGCAATCACAGTCTAGCTATAACAACCGTTATTTAAACATGCACAATTTTAAATCATATACACCGAATATCAATTATAGATATAAACGTAGCATGCAACATTCTATTAACCAAAAGCAACAACAACAAATAATTAGCATCAGTCTAGCTATAACAATCGTTATTTAAACATGCACAATTTTAAAAATGACTTAGGCAACATAAATCAAATGTCTTCATTAAATCAATTTCAGAAACAGAATAGAATACAATCAGCACGTTTTAATAGATATGATTGGTTTAATAAACTTAAATCATCCCAATTACAGCAATCACAGTCTAGCTATAACAACCGCTATGTTAACATGCACAATAGTCAATCTAATGCACCTTATATGAATTATAGATATAAACGTAGCATGCAACAACAACAGCAACAACAACAAATGAGTAGCAATAATATGCAACAAACCCCTCCCCTGTCCCCCATTCATAATATTTATACAACACTTTCGACAGTAACTCAATCAAAACCCAATCTATCGGTGTTACCAAGGTGGCTTGTTAAAGGGTTGCCTGTACTATTACTGCGTCCATATATTTACTATAAATATCGCCCACCCGTGCGTTCAATTCAAACATTAGGGTTTAACAGATATGATTGGTTTAATAAATTTAAATCATCTCAATCACAGAAATCACAGTCTAATTATAACAACCGCTATATAAACATGCACAATTTTAAAACTTATTTAAATAACGCAAAACAAACGTCTTCATCAAATCAATTTAATAAACAGCTAAATAGTCAATTACAACCATTTAATAGATATGATTGGTTTAACAATTTTAAATCTTCTCAGTCCCAGCAATCGCAGTCTAATTATAACAACCGTAATTTTGACATGCAATCATATGCATCTAATATTAATTATAGATATAAACGTAGCATGCAACAACAACAGCAACAACAGAGAAATAGTTATTTAAATCAACCAAAACGCAATCTATCGGTGTTACCAAGGTGGCTTGTTAAAGGGTTACCTGTACTACTACTGCGTCCATATATTTACTATAAATATCGCCCACCCGTGCGATCAATCCAAACACAAACTTTAGGTTTTAATAGATATGATTGGTTTAATAAATTTAAAACATCCCGGTCACAACAATCCCAGTCTAATAACAACAATCTCTATTTTAACAAGCGCAATTATCAAATTGATTCTAATTTTAACAAAATGAAACAGTTATTTTTTAATAAGCATAATGTTCAATCCTATAAACCTTATATCAATTATAGATATAAACGTAGCATGCAACATTCTATTCAACAGCAACAACAACAAAGTAGTAATAATGGACGACTAATAACTTCCCTGTCCCCGAATAATATTCAACTTAAACGTAATCAATCAGTGTTACCAAAATGGGTTGTTAGAGGATTACCTGTACTATTATTGCGTCCATATATTTACTACAAATATCGCCCACCCATACGTCCAATTCTAAAACAGTCTATAAGGTTTAATAATTATGATTGGTTCAACAAATTTAAATCATCTCAATCACAACAATCTCAGTCTAGTTATGACAATCGCCACTTTAACATGCACAATCTTAAAACTTATTCAAACAATAAGAATCAAATGGGTTTATCAAACAATTTTCAAAAACAACAAAACCGATATTTTAATAAGCACAATTTTCAATCATTTAAACCTTATATGAATTCTAGATATAAGCGTAGCATGCAACATTCTACCCAACAGCAACAACAAATAAGTAATAATGTTATACTAACCCCTCCCCTGTCCTCCATTCGTAGTATTTACACAACACTTCCGACAGCACCCATGAAAAATAGTCCTAAACGCAATCCATTGGTGTCACCAAGGTGGCTTGTTAAAGGTTTACCTGTACTATTATTGCGTCCATATATTTACTACAAATATCGCCCACCCGTGCGGGCAATTCAAACATTAGGGTTTAACAGATATGATTGGTTTAATAAATTTAAATCATCCCGGTCACAGCAATCCCAGTCTAATTATAACAATCGCTATTTTGCAAATTATTTAAATGACATGAAACACATGTATTCAACAAAACGAGTTGAAAATCGTCTAAAAAGTCAATCAACACCGTCTGTATCACAGATTACTCCCTCCAACCCTTCAATATATCTCAGACATAAACGCAATGCAATATATCGGCCGACAATACATTCCCCGCCTATTATTAAAGGAAATGCTAAGAAAATGATTTCGTATCCATTTTCACGCCTAACCCCTGTATTACTGCCATTAGCCCTACCCTTACTTTTGTGGCCAGTGTTTGGGCACACAAATAAAACACAATTAAATTTTGCAACATTTCCAATACAACACTATCCATATTCTCCTAATATAAACTTTATGTTAAACCGCAAAACTGATCCATTGATTAAATGGTTGGCACCAATTGCTCCAATGCTTGCACTCATACCCCACTATCCCTTACGTACTATTAAACCAAATAAATTGTATGCCATTCCGCCGCCCCTTCCTATTCTGCCTCTAATCCCGATAACTAACTACTGGTCCTCAACACAGACTATGCAACCATTGAAACCTATCTTATGGTTGAATATGAAGTGGCCGTTCAATATATACCCAATTATTCAGTCGACACGTTTGCCGATACCCTTTGCTCCCTTAGCCCCTATTAAAACCCGGATTAAATCACTAACTAATCGATATTAACACAATTTCAATAAACTAATTATATTTCATGTAAAATAAATTGATGTAAATAATTTAAAATGTAATATCTCGTTGTGTGATCCTTGTTAAATTAAATTTATGTCTTTTGTAATTAATACCTAAACCCTCATAATATTCTCATTAAATTATATTATAAATGTATAAAACAATATTTGAAATGTGACACTAAAACAAACCTATTATAAATAATAGTGGTTTACTATATTTTTATAAAAATATTGTATTTATGTTTTTAAAATATATATTTGGGATTAAATGTTGAGTAAAAATGAAAAGTTTGTCAATAATAGCGATAATAGAACTAATAATGTGTGTAAATAGTGTTTACGGGAAATCACTTTCAATGATATTAAAGGAGAAACAAAGCGAAAACGAGTCGAGTATTGATAACGTTATGTACGTTAAAGACGAAGACCAGGGAATGCTTGGTCTGATCGGTGAGAATCTGAGTCACATTCAGGACATGGTTTACGACGCGAACAATCAGCTCAAGTCTATGATGGAGTCGGGAGGCCTTCCTGTCATCAAACAGTCCATCGATATGTTAAAGCTATGGCAAAGACAGGCCAACAGATTCACTAAATCGCTTGGTTTTATGTTTGGCTAACTAATGTTAAGCTAATTATTATTATTATTTGTAAAGTTATAATGATTTTCACAAAACTTTAATCAATTTAATTTAAAACTTTTGTTTTAAAAAATGTTTATTTAAGTTTAGTTTATTTAAGTTTATTTTTGTTACTTTATTTAAACTTACTTGTTAGCACAAATAGTGCAAAAACACACAAATCGTGTGTTTAATGTGAGTTTACATTTTTGTATTAACTCTGCATTGACTGATTGTATGTGTTGAAAGTTTAGGACTTAAATGGGGTGACAATTTGGTCACTTTGATGTCCAGTACAGTATATGTGTAATTGTCGGTAGTGTTTGTGTTTAACATATTGGCAGTAATAATAAGGTTAACTTATTTTAAATATAGCTTTAAATTTAAATAAATTAATTTCACAAAATACTGAAATATAAATTCTACGTAATATTTCATTTTACCTTTACATATTCAACTAGGTTACCCTGGTAGAATTGTTAAAATTAATTTTGTATAAGCTTTTAAATATGTTATTAGTGTGCATAGTTATTATTTTAAAATAATTGATGTAGTAACTGTTTTATTTTTGTAACTGTTTTTTTATCAATATTAATAATAAAACGCATAAATTATTATGCATTTCATTTAATTTATCTTTGTTACCATGATACCATTGATACCATAATACCGTAATATTACACGTATATTATCTTATAATATAAGTAATAATATAAATATAATACAAGTAAAATAATAAGACATTTGCAAAATAATTTGTAAAGTATTTATTCAATTGATTCAATGAAATGAAAAACAAATAATTCAAATCGATGGAGAAAATAACAAATCGTGATTTATATTTCCGGGATTTCATCGAGTTTAAAGATTTGGTCGAATTAAATGCCAAACTCGTGGCCGACCTGCGAGAACATCCCTATTTCTGCGATGATATGACTAAAGTGGTTGAGGTTTGAGTCGCTGTGTATTACTTAATACAATTCATTGATTGAGTTTCACTTAATGTGACAGAAATTAGCGACGGATAGCGAAAAGTTGGTCTTCATATTGGTTTGGTTCACGCGTTCGCGCAGTACTTGCGGTGAATTCATACGACTATTGGCCGAATCGGGTCAGAAAGAAACCGCTCAACGACTCCTAACATATAATACATCCAAAGGACATAACGTTGAGTCCGGGTTCAGGATTTGTCCCGAAATAGAGTTAGTATAAATGATTTATATTTGCAATCACCATGTTTTTAATGAACTTTAATTGATAAAATCAAAAGGTTATTACCAATATTTAGTAAATTAGTTATTTAGAAAATTTTAATTAAGAATTTTTCCCTTGGTACTGTATGCAAAATTACAGTAAGTGAGCATAGTATTTAAATATAAATTGCTAATTTATATAATTAATTTATAACTGATATTATAACTGATATTATATTATTACTTGACCGCCTCTCTAATACTATGATATACAATATTAGATTTCTAATAGTTAACATTTAATGTAGAGGGAGGTCTGTGTATTAAATGATAAAATTTATTGAACACAGTATTACTAGTTCTGAATATATATAAAATATATATTTTTATATTATTAGTTAATTAATTTAGAGAATTGATATTATATTTATAGATTATTTAATTTATTTGTTTTATACATTTATTTTAAAATTAATTTATTTACAACAAAATAATCTTATTATGATTTTTAGATAAAACTATTAATGGTTTATTAATTTGAAATAATAACCGAGACACTAGTTTCTACATAAATTAATTTAATGTTTTTATTGACTAAACAAACAACAACTTTACACAAACCTTATACTCACATTAAAACATGGTATTATTACATAGGGAACAAAGATTTTAATTAATTTACATCTTTATATATAGAGTACAGAAAGCGAGGTCTCCAATGATGGGAAGTCTTTACTATAAAATGGATCAAAAACCCAGAGGAAAGTGTATTATATTAAACAATGTCCCAAAAGAGTGTCACATGGAGTCAAACCGATTCAAATACATATTTGAAAAACTGCACTTTCAAGTGATCGAGGGTTACAATTGGACCGCAAAACAAATGGTCATTAATTTGAGAGAAATCATCGAAAAAGAAGACAAATCGTGTCAAGCATTGGTTGTTATGATTATAAGCCACGGATTAGAGGAGAAGATAATGGGTTCGGACGCGTGCGACGCGATGAGGGTATTGGGCGATAACGCCAACGACACGGCAGCCAAACGAGTGCTCGACACCGATGTGGTCGACATCAGAGATATTGTGGATCTCTGTTCGGTTCAGAATTGTCCGGAACTGAGAAATATTCCCAAACTATTCTTCTTTACGTGTTGTAGAAATTGTAAAACAAATATTAGAATATCTTTAAGTATTTTAATATTAATTGCATTAAACTATTATTTTGTGGTCAAAACAAGCGCTGAAGAGAGAAATGTGTGGCGAAGGGAAAGTGAAGGGCAAGAATTTGGCCATACCTTTCATCGAAGTGGCCGCACATCCCAAAAGACATTTTCCGGATATGCAGTCATTAGACAAGCAATGGGTGGACAACAATATGGATACGTTTATATGCTATTCCTGTGCTGAAGGTCTGTTAAATTTAAAATTAATAATAACTAACAAAACATTTGTATTCATATAATTAGGACATAAAACTTTTTACGACGAGGAATATGGTATCAGTCACTTCGGACAGGCCTTCAGCCATACAATAGCTCAATACGCGTGCGAAGAGACGCTGACATCAATAATGAGCAGGGTTAGTTAGAATGATTAGTTGTTGGTTTTATTTATATGAAATTTTTTTAAATTCAATTCCCATTTCTTTCAATAGACGTGTGATTTTCTGCAGCTCTTCGTCGAGCAGACGGACGCAAATCCACCGGAGTTTAGGGGTAAAGGACTTCGACGACAACTTTGCTTTAATCCATAAAATATCATGTTTATGAAATTTTTAAGCACATATTTTATTACTTTTAATAAATATGATTTAATTAGTTAATTTTATAATTTATTTCAAACATAACAATTATACAATATTTGTTTGTTAAAAGTTTTTCAAGTACAGTATCAAGTAATTTGTAAACTAACATAAAATATGATTTTAAAATAATGTGAGCAAAGAATGTTTGTTGTAAAAATAATGAAAAAGAATTGCACTATAAAAATAATAAATTGAAATTTTTAACCGCAATTCACCACGATAATGAAACTTGGTTTAATTTTAATAAAAATTGCTAAATAAATTATTTAATTTTACAAAATAAAAAGTCATAGAAGTAAAAGTTATCAAAAGATTTCAATAAAATGGCGAAAATGACATTAAAGAATAAATAGTTCTTGGTAAATATAAAATGGTTTTAAATTATTTTTTCTATAAAGGTCAACACTGTTTTTACAGAAATAATTGTAAAATTATATTAAAGTTATATTTTAAAGTTATAAAAAAGTTATATTTTATGAAGATCACTTTAAGTTATTAAATCAATTGAATCACTTACCCGTAGATCTGGGCACTAGTTTTACTGCTTTGTAATAAATTACAAACTATTTTGTTTAAATGTCATACAAAACAAAAAATACTTTTTAACTTTACGTTAAAGTATTTTAATTAATATCTCAAATAATGATAATGAGGAGAATATATACAAAACTTGTTAACATTTATGTAGAAATTAATTTCATTAACACATGTCTGAGGGATTCTGTATCTGAAAAATGTATAAAAATAAGAAATATTTTACCAAAATAAATATAATTTGTTTCTAAAACTAACAAAATCTAGACATTTAGGGATAAATTCATTAAATCTGAAATATAAAGATTATATTTCTCTATCGACTCCCAAATGGATACTTCAAAACATCTGTATTGAGAGAGAGAGAGAGAGAGAGAGGCAGGGATGAATTATTTGCTACATTATTTGCATAAGTATAACATATTAATCATGGTAATACTCTATAATAGAGAGAGAGAGAGAGAGAGAGAGAGAGAGAGATTGAATGTGATATCATTAGTTGATTGTATAATTTATTTTGAACATAACAATTATGTTATATTGGTTTCTAGTTTTTTAGATTCAGTACTCAATTCTCATTTATAAAATAACACAAGTTATAAGATCTTAATCTGATATTTCACTGCATCTCTAATTGCTTTTTTGAATCGTTCAGACCTAATGTTAATTCACTATAAATCTAGACTAAAATCAAAGACAGTCAATAATATTGATATTTAATTGCATGAGTTTTATACGAAATGACAATTCAAATAGAAAATGACATTTTCTGCTATTTTTACTTAAAAATGTTTTGAAATTTAAATCGTTTTAAGTTCAGAGTTATACTACTGTATATACAAATATAACTTATGGATTATTAACTTTAGATATATAAAACCAAAATATATTTGTCAAACCATAAGTACATGTTACAATGTTTTTATATTAATGTATTGCAAATGTGTGTTGAAAAGTGTATTTCATTTTTAAAATGTTCAATTTATTGATAAAATAATGTTTTAGAGAATATTTTGAGTGCAAATGATTGTCAATGTTTGAAAATCATTACTGGCATCAAATTAAATGGACTTAAAGTTCTTATAAAACAATGTTTGTTAAAATAAAGCACTCGTTTGTTTCAATTATGAGCACTGGATATACAAAGAATGTCATTTAGTTCACGTTATGGTTGAAAAATACATGATTGTAAAAATTATAAAATATATTTAAATTTTTGTACTAAATTATTCATCATTCAGGGGAGTGTTTGCCCTATGTCATTTTACGGTAGCAAAAACTATTGCCAAACCCATAGCATTTTGTGAACCAATTTAACATTATATTAGTGTTTTGGCGACACAAAAGAGCAAGTCTTATACTTTTACATATATTTTTAAAGTAGTGTTAGATTTAGTTATAAAATGAGATTTCTCTTTAAAAACACAAATAGATTTGAAAGTCAATGGAAAATAACTGTTATTTGAATGCATGTATCGCTTGAATATACACACTATTAGAGGGCGAAGATTAAGCCCTCCGTTGACACAAAAGGTTTGTTCATTCATTCAAATGAATTCAAATTATTGATTAAATTATTTTTTCGGAGTTTGGCTTTCAATGGATTTTTATATAAAATTAAATTTTATTTTTAGACCAAAAAATATTTACTGAATATAATTCTTGTTTGCATTAACTGCTGTGAAATGAGTGCCACAAACCTATTGATTACATAAAATTTACGCTTAATGTAATGTTTGGATTTCGTTTAATGTATTTTTTGAAGTGATTTTCAGTTTAATTGTAAACCTTTTCGGAGCACTTATTATACGACACAGTATTGAACACAATTTTACATTACAATACATTGTACTTTGCATAACAGTTGTATTTTTATGCATATACTGTACAGTACTATACAGTTGGAGAGACAGTTGTGTTAGAATTTGATGTCAGAATTATTGATGTCTTTTGAGATAACGATAAATTCAAATCTCAAAAACTTGCTGTCATTTTATATAAAACTATTCACAACTTATAGTCTTGTAATTTGCTAAAAAAATTAGATTTCAAAACGATTTGAGGGATTACTACCATTTCTTAGCCCAAAAAAACACTTTAAAATCATATGAAATCATTGTTTAATGCAGGGTTTAAATCCAGTTTAATCTAATATTGATTGGGAAACTTATTTTATTTTTTGCAATTTGCATGAATATTCATTTGCTTTTATTTATCAACAATTATAACCTTAATGAGTTTTGCAAATGAATTAATATGAATATTTTAAAAGTGTATCCAATTTAATAGAACACATAATAATTATAAAAATAATTTATATAATATTTCGCAAGAATTTACTTATCATTTAAGGCAAAAGCCAATACATGGGGTAATAAGTTACTATGTTTTGCAAACATATTTTCTAAATTAAATATTTGTTTGTGTTGTCAGTTTGTCTTATATATTAAATCCCTGGCCAACAACTCATTTATTTCACAACAGAATAATCAATAAAATGTTAGCAAATTTTTATTTTATAAAATACCTTTCATATAAATGAATGGGATGTCAAATATGTTTGAAATATGTTGGGCATAGAAATAACATTTTGCATACTTTGGATATTGTATAGCCATAGCTTAACCATATGATGATTGTCATTTTTATTAGAGGCATGGACATGTTTGAGCTCAAATATTATCTTTTTATTTGGAATTGTGGTTTAAATGTTACCTTAATTTTATTTATTGTAATTATTGTCAAGAATTCCTACCAAAAACACATTTATTTAATTTATATATTCTTGAATCCCATTAGATATTACTTTCAGTCTTTTATGATAGCAAGTAATTGCAGTAAACTCTATATATTATGGCAAATGATTTCTTAACGGAAACCCTGTTTTTTCTATAGCTCTGACTTTTCTTTTATTGAATTTGATTCTTAAGACACCATTTGTATCAGAATTTAACGCTCTCTCTCTCTCTCTCTCTCTCTCTCTCTCTCTCTCTCTCTCAAGGAAGGGAACATTTGATTAGTGAAATATAATATCTGACTTCACATCCAAATTCAGAGATAATTCTTTGGATATACAGCAGTATTATTACGTATACATTGGATATAAGANCTCTCTCTCTCTCTCTCTCTCTCTCTCTCTCTCTCTCTCTCTCAAGGAAGGGAACATTTGATTAGTGAAATATAATATCTGACTTCACATCCAAATTCAGAGATAATTCTTTGGATATACAGCAGTATTATTACGTATACATTGGATATAAGAAACTGAATAAATTGCATCCAATGTAATGATAGACTGTATATAACAGTATTAATCATCTTTAATAGATATATCAGGTTTTTATTGATAAAAGATTAACTGATTTTCTTTTAGTAAAACATAAAGTTATCATTTCCTTGATTCACTAGTTATGCAACAAATTAATTAAAATCTAATATATTTAGTTAAATATGCGATTAAATTTGAAAATTATTTAAAAATTTATTTATTTCAAGAATATTTATTAATGAATTGTTATTTGAAAGAATTGCATAGAAATCCTGTATAAAGTAGTTTTTGTAAAAATAAAATCACAATTCGCTAGTGTTTTAATGTTTATTCCTATCCATTGTGTTTATTGTTAAGTTTACTATTATTGTTATTAATTTAGTATTAATTGCAATTTTTAATTAATGTTTGAGTTTAACCAAAATTTATTTACTAATTTACATGAAATTACAGTTATTAGTTATTAGTGTATTAGTTATTAAAGAATTTTATAATTTATTGAATTTTGAAGTTAAAGTGAATTTTGAATATAAAGTAAATTGATTTTTATATTCTTTCCTCTCTTTTCTTGTTTGTTATTAAAAAATGCAAATCATTTCAACATTTTTTCTCAGTTATAAATTTGAATAATTATGTCATACATGTATATATGTATATTTTTCAAATCTCTCACTTCTATAGAAACAGTGATATATAATTACAAAGTCATGAAATGTGTATAAAGTATGTGCGAAAAATTAGCCACTTTTTTATAGCGCTAGCAACGCATGAATTAATAATTTAATTAACCATGCTTATTTGCTCGCCAGTACAGTAAAACACTGTTTTGACATCATTTTGACAGATTTTTTGGTGCAAATCGTTATTAAAAATTTTAAAATGAGATTATATTTCCGAGAAATGCTTTTTACATATAAAACATTTGCTATAAATAAAATTTTTGTATAAAAATATTACTAATGGATAGACAAGGGATACGTCTTTGATTGTATAATCATTTAATGGATTCGTGTTATTATTGCAAGAATTACGAGAAGATATTGACAAAGAATTTCAATAAGGAATTTGTTTTTTGTTTTCTGCATTTGTTTTATAACATTTTGTCAAAACACTTAAACATAGATGCAATCCAATAAATAATGAATAAGATTTGTTCAAAATTGGTTTTAGTATTGAGAAATCTTAATACTTAAAAGTATTTTTGTATTGTTTTCATGTAATATCGAGTCCTAACATAAGATCTGAATTAAATTGAATTTGAGTTCATATGGACTTATAATATAATGTATACACTTATCATATATACTGTTATATTCCCGATATAAAAATAGTAACATGGTAAATATGGTATACTGGTATACTAATATAATATAAATGCAAGTGCATTTATTTATTTTTTGTTTGTTATTTAAATAAGAAAACTTTAATAAAAAAAATTATTAAGAATATTTTATGTTTATTTAACGGTTTTTAATAAGTATTTCTTAAAATATAGACTACATATGGAAAGGACAACCAAGGTTAATTAAACTTGATCAATATATAATTTAATTAAAATAAATATTTTTAGAAATTTTAATATAATTTTTATAAAATTAGAATTACAAATTTTAAAGTAATTTTTTAATTTTAATAATTTTTACTTTCGATAGTTATTCTTATACTTTCTTTTATAGAGTATTACCATGATTAATATGTTATACTTATGCAAATAATGTAGCAAATAATTCATCCCTGCCTCTGATTTTAACTTAATTATATTTTAATAATGTTGCCTAAATATTAAATTTTGTATAACGATAATAAGCAAGGTAATATTGTACATGTAATGTATAACAGCATCAATGCCTTATAATTTATAACATTTTCTTTGTACCAAAATTTGGACTAAATTTATTAGATATAAAATAAGTAGACATTTATTATACATTATATTAATAATAATTTACTTATTACATTGTTTTATATTAAGATAAATAGTTTTATTTATATATTTAATACTCTATTTAACCGAACATTTTTACAAATTAACATTTATGTTTTTATTTGTATTAAACAAAATAATATCCAAATATTAAATATATTTAATTTGTTTCATATTAATATAGTTTTTGTACAGATGTTATATATTGATTACAATAATTATTTTAATAAAGACATAATATTATACATATTTAGAGTATAAGGCTATATAGAGGGAGAAAGAAAATGTTATAAATTATAAGGCATTGATGCTGTTATACA
>CAJPIZ010001222.1:0-17816 GCA_905368565.1 Medioppia subpectinata | reverse complement strand
ACTATTTATTATATTTTTGAGAGTCGAGAGCAGACATCAGGTGAGAGAGAGACTAAATAATGTCAATTATAGGTATTGATAACAAGACTTATTGGCAAATATAAGGGTCAGTCAAATATATTATTTATTTTGTATATTAGATATTTAGCTCTTGAATGGGATATAATTAACATATAATTATTTGCCAATAATTTTAACTCAAAATACCAAACACTCAAAAATGTAAAACTATTTTATATTTTTAGTTTTTAATAGCTTTAGAAAAATAAATTATATAATTTATAATTTTCACATTTTTCAAACACACAATTTGAAAATATATTAACCACTTATGGGTTAAGAAAAGCATTTGTGTTGAAAATTGAATTTTCAAATAGTTTAATATCAAAAATGTTGATAACGTATAACTTTATTGCAGGTAAAGTACAGTACTTTTATATATTAATATTATAAACACCACTACTATTTGTAAGTAATTTGGTTGAAATTAAATAAAACGTGCTTAAAATTCTATATTATATTTATATTATTGTTAATATTAAGTTTAATATTTATCTATAAGTTAATTTTATATTATATTTTATATACCAATACTTAATTCATAACATATTGTTATAACAATTTTGCATAACAATTGGACAATCGATTTAAAAGCGAAAGTATCATAATTACAATCTGTGTAAATTTAAATAAGTGTTAAATATCCTAAATTATAACTTTATTTCTGAACAAATTTTCAACTACCAATAATAATAAAATAAGTTTTTAATTTAAAATTGTGATATTTTTGTTAAATAGGACACCAATGATGAAATGTGTGAAAATAACAAAAGGAAGTTTAGATTTAATATAATGTCTTAATTACTCAATTTATTACAATTTTTCATTTATATCCATAATATATCGATTGAAAGTACAAACATCTAATGTATTACCAAAATAGTTAACAATTGTTACGGTTGTAAGCAATAGGAGATATAACCCGTGGGTGTGTTATATAATCACATCTCAATTATAAGATTACATTTGGCTATATATATAAAAAGGCATTGTTTTGTGTTTTAATATCAAATATAAAAATAAAACCATAAAAAAGAAACAAATTTTGATTGATATGTCTATTCCTGTGAACACTGGCTCTCATTTAACACACAATTACTTTCTTCGGCACAACATTTCAATCGACGGCTAAATTATATAATAAGTGATAGACTTATCACTCAAAACACATGCGATGAGAGATTTGTGCTCAAAATATATATAACTCTTATCATAGAAAATAAGTTTCGCTTTTAATTTACTTTCGATTAAATTGTATTTTAAAATAGTTTACAATTTTTATATTTTTATCTCTTTATTACATGTAAATCTCTCTCTCTCTCTCTCTCTCTCTCTCTCTCATGAATATTGAATTTAATGAAAACAACTCATTGTTTGCGTGTTTTTTATTGAAAATAAATGCAAATTGATTTTGGATTTTGAAATTCAAAATTGAGTCCATATTTACTTAAAACACACCAAAAGCTCCAAACAGTGCTAAATGTGAGAGAAAGTCAAATAACAAATATTATTCATTATATAATTCAATAGCAAATACAGTATAATATATTGTTATGCATTCATCGCGTTTACAAATACTACCAAATGTGAAAATTATTTATAAAAATTATAATTATTTTCCAAAATAATTTTTTAATAATTGGTAATAAAAATATAATTCATTTCAATGATAAACAAAAATAAACATTTTCAATATTAATTATTATTTTATTGGTAAAAATTATACAACACTTGTTATTCAATTTTTCAATAAACTTATTTAAACTCACGGTATCTTTTGAATGTCTATTTAATCAAATACTTAAAGATTTGAATTTTGAATATTTAAAAATATTTATTTTACTAATTAGTAATTACCTTGATAAATCTTTTGTAATAAATCTATACTTACGAGTTAGAGTTTCAATAAAATGAATATTTTATTGAAATAATATTTATAAATTTTTTACATTTATTATAATTAGCACAAGGGCAATCATTAACTTATTTAAATTTTAATACATATATACTTACTTGCCAAAATATGATTATTAAAAATATATAACTTAATAATTAATGGATGAAATATATTAATTAAATTACAAATAACTTATAATATCTGATACCAAATAATAAGTATCTGTCGGATGAAAATCGATTTCAAACAATATTGTTTTGACACAGAAAACAGTGTTTGTTTACACCGTATGTCTATAAATAGGCTTCAAGTCCTCTATTATCTATTATTTCTGTGTTTAACAAAACTTTTTATTTTTATATTAAATGAAGAAACTGTCTATAAGTCTTGTTTTACATTTTTACTCATTATTTTGTAATTTTTTTGTGACTTTTTTAGAAAAGAAAATATAATTACGGTATTAATTAATTTTGGCGACAAAACATGTATATCACGACAGACTATAGGTTTAATTGACATATTGTTTTGTAATTACGTTTTCTCACAACTAATTTAGACAAAGAGTTTTACGACAAACAGATATGTGTTAATTGTTTTTTGTAATAAAATTATGATAAAAAACAAAAATATTAAAATCTATACTGACTTATATTATGATATTATAAAGTATTTAGGATATTAAACACTATTTTCATATCAAAACCTAACATCCAATTCAAATGATCAACACTTGTATGTATTCACAAATCTCGAGTCAATGGCCATAAAATGTTATTCAACAAATAAGTATAGATTTTATTATTTATGTTCACATAATTCACACAATTTATTAAAGTAAATGTCTATACATTTCTTAAGCAACAAATCGTGAACTCAATTATAGTCTAATTTCTATTTTGTATGAATTATTTATAAAATGCCAATTGATTTGTGTTGTGATTGAATGGATGGGAAAATGCATTTAATTTAATTATATTGTGATCTACACTAATGATAACCGGTATTATTGTTTGCCAACTGAAAAGCATAGACACAATACAATGTGGATATAATGTAAATAATTTTTGCCAATAATAATAATATTGATAATAATAGTTAACACTAAATATAGTTTGTTTAATCCGTTGCTTAATTGGTATAACAATTATAGTGTACTTCTGATGGGTTTCACATAATATTGTTATGTATTGTGTATTATTTTAATACACTTTGTTAGCAATATATGAATTTAAATGTCTGAAGAGTTTATTTAAAATATCTATTAATAATTTGCTGATTGTTTGATATCTTATTAAATGTAAAACCTATGCAAAAATGCTATGCATTGTGAAAATAGTGAACAAATAACATGAATATACTTTTTAAATCAAATATATATTCAATTATTTAGCAAAAAAAATATTGAATAGTTGTGATAACGAAAATAAAAATATTTTATTTAAATATCCAGAATATAAAAGTTATAATTTCTAAATAAATTACTGATTTAAAAAAGCTGTGAATAAATAATAGAAATATAATTGAATAAATATTGTGTAATAAAATTGATAGACAGCCGTATAGTGTATTTAAAAACACAAATTTCAATATTAAATACACAATTCATAAGTTATGTAAAACTCAAACCAAATATCATTCAAATTATATTTTGGATGTTTTTGTTTGCATTGATTTGAAATAAACAATTTTTTCGGTGAAAAAAATATTACGAAAAAACAAAAAATTCAAACAATTTACTTAATTATTCACTCATTTATATGATTACACGAGAAGTGCAAATGAATTGATAGACAGACCAATAAATCAAACAATTAAATGAATTGCAATTATTTGCTAATTTGTTTCACATTTTTCACTTTCAATCACTTCCTTAAACGTTATGATCAGAAGAAAAAAATTTAAATACAATTTAACTGTAAATCACATCAAACTTGTTGTTTGACGAGAGGATGAGTTAAATGTTGTGTTCAATAAATCGCTTGTTTTCGTGTAGTTTTTTGTTTTGTTTCAAAATACTTTCTTTGAGTAACAAATATGTCATTCATTTGTATAATTGGCAAATGTTTTCATGTTATGAAATACAATCAGTTATTGTGATTGATATGAAATTTAACTAAATTTTTATAATCAGCATATGTTTTAAACAATCCTGATTAAATATTTAATTCACGATAGAGTTTTGAATGCAAACAGGGTAATTAAAAAATTATGAGCTTTTGTATTACTACTAAACAAAATATATTATACAAAATATATCTACATAATGTTATGCTTAAATAATTATAGTTTCAATAAATGCTAGCTAAAAATTCTTTACAAACTGTAAAACAATATTATATTCATTATTGAGCGATATATAAATTTTTATGAAAAATAGTTTTGTATAGATTTAAGACTAGATTTAAGTTTAAATTATAAGAGTGTGTAAAACAGCTGTCAATGAATTGCAATACAAAAGGGCTATCAATGAGAGTGTGTATTAAAAATGAGCTCAAAGAGTGTGTATAAAAGGACTTTAAAAGTACCATGGTACAAAAACAGCGCTGAATTTGGTTAACCAATAAAAATGATCATTTGTATGATAGCCCTAAAAGTCCTTTTTGTTTTATTAAATTCTAATCTATTGTTGTTTTGACACAAAATCGATGAAATTATTTAAGTTTTTCTCATTAATTACCCAAAAAACAATCTATATTAATGAATTAGTTTGTTTATTTTTGTTGTTTAATGTTCAGGGATTTATAAACTGGGTGCAAATCAGTAATTTAAATTTAAATAACGTTTGAGACTTTAAAATTACAACATATTCCTCATTAGATGGGTATTAAAAAGTAGTGTCGGAAAAGGTTTGGCAACTATTTTATGCGTAAAACTTGGTTGAATTCAAACAAAATACAGTAATACATAAGTAATTTTGAAGTAAAGTTATTATTAATTATAATTACAATTCTAGGAATTATTTACGATTTTATGATTCGTTAAGAATATATGTATTATTCTGTGTATTATCTTAAAAGAGGATTAAGACACGTATTTAAATATTTAACTTAATTTTTATGCTCTAATTAAAGGCATTTCACAGACATTTAATTTATAAGCAGTAATTTAGTTGTGTTTATAAAACTTACAACAAAGAAATGTCTGTTGTATTGATATAAAATAAATATAAAACATGACAAATGAATGTAGCTATAAAAATCCTAAGATCGTTTGCACTGTTGTGTTTGTTATTAAACGACTACGGTATTTTTATTTTTGTTATATTTTTAACATTAATATAAATGACATTTTGTAAAACACTTTATATTTGTTAGAGATTTATATTTTTACAAAATGTGTTGAAAAATATAGTAAATGTTTTTTATAATTGAAAATATGTTGCATTTGTAGTTTATTAAAAAATAATCAGGTTGGATTTTATGGATTATTTGGTTTGTTATAATAATAGTCTACACTTATGGGTAAATAATATACAGTTTACTAAACCTTCCATCAAAAATCAATTGAGTAAATAATATACACATTGATAATGCATTTACACACTTGGAATTTTATATATAATCCAGTGTTAAAAGCATAAATGTCATTTTTAATAAAAGTGAGCACTTTTCCGATAATTAAAACTACAAAATTGCTTTTAAATAATACCGGAAATATTAGATTAGGTGTCAAATATAATGTCTCATAATACAGCATTGGATTAGCATTTTTAATCAATAGTAAAAATAATGTAATTGCTAACCTATAATGTCGTACGATACCAATAATCTCCCTGTTTATCAACCAACCATGTCACTAATTATATTTCAAGTGTGGGCACAGGGATGGCAGGGAGGGACAGAAAGGTATATGATAATTTAAAACCTTGGTAACTTCAATATATTATAAAAATTAAATAGTTTATTATTATATTATTTTATAAATCTTATAAAGGGTGTAAAAATTTTAAATATAATATTTTTCAAACAGTATATTTTAGTGTAAACTCAGTGCCATCCCTGGCCCTATGAAACGGCGCACAGTTTTTCAACACTACCGCTATATATAACGTCAGACAACACAGAATCGGCTGAATATACACAGAATCCGTATTATATTCTGTTGGCACAGATAGTAGTGTCTGAGCGCTACAACTCATGGCATATATCAACACATATTAACAGGAATTTCTGTTAGTTATCACTGTTTTTGGTGTCTGTTATGTAATCTAATATAAAAGTTATATTTCACTTGAAATTAACAAATTTATTATTCTATTAAAACTTATGATTTTTGTTTGTATTTATAGAGTTACTAATAAAACATATGATAAAGTATTTATGGCAATAAAATCTTAATATAAATTAAAACTATAAATACTTTTAATTCAAGTGAATGTTTATGTCATTTGAATTGTACGACAGATTCTGTTGTCTGAATCCAACCAACGGTGCGATGAATACAGTGTTGATTGAATTTACTGATTATTATTAATCAACGAAATATATTGTGCAACAAATCAGTAACGCTATTGATATGTCGCTGATATCTCTGAGTTTACGCTATGTATAGAGTTTTGTAGTGTATATAAGAATCGGCAAAATAAAGAATTTATATCAGAATTTCAGTAAATTTTTATTTTTCTTGTGATTATTGACTGAATATATATTTTGTATAATAAATGCTTTCAAGAATTCAGGATTGGTAAGTTTATATTTGTTTTATTCGTTTAAGTATCATTTATCATTTTATTCCATTAAATTTTGTGCTATTTTACTAGAAATATATTGCTAATTTTAATTTTATATAAAGTATGATTATGTTGTATGTTATGATCAATTTCAAATTGAATTAAATTACAACTTTAATTTTTTGAAAAGGTATTAACAAATTATGTAATTTCATTGCTGTTTAATGATAAAATTTAGTTTTTAATTTAATATAATTTAATGATTATTAATCGCCATTTATTTTAATTAATTTTATTGAACAAACAGATTATGTGTTTATTGGTAATTACAAATTAATTTGTTATTTTTTATAAAACATGGAAATTATTTACAAATTTAAATAAAATCTAATTTAAAAGTTGAGAAATTTTTATAAATAATGTATTTCTATGGAAATGAAGGATAAGATATATGTTTTACATTTAAGCCATTATTATGTTTGCATAAATAATATGAAACTTCTGTTACTATGGATTTAATCCTAATTCATTTTATAATATAATTTTCAGACCTTTTCAAGAATGTAAACGCATTTACATATTAAACGTCAGATATTATCAGAGAGTATATTAAATCAAATTCAGCTTAATCTTAACATATAAATCAAAATATATTTATTCAGTCTGGAATATTTTTCATAAATATTACATTAATGTAAATTATCCACAATATACACTATATTAAAACTTGTAACTTTTTATACTACATACAATCTATCTCAATTAGTCAACGGATATGCAAATAAATAAAGTAATTTTCCGCAAAAACAATCAAAACATCAATTCTTGTCGTAAGAATTAAATGATTGAAAGTTGTGTCAAATAATGTTTTATTTACATTTGGAAAAAGCGACACAAAAACACATACAATACATGACAGAGTAAATAAGGCATTACTTTTAGATACATTTAGTTATATACAGTATCATGTGACTATAATCTAGGTTAATTCGCTAAAAATTACTTAAAGTTTCAGTAATTTCCAGCACTCCCTGCCGTTGACTGCCATACGGAGTAATTTATCCAACTGTACACTCATATTTAGGTACTACTAATAATTACACAAAAAAGGGTTTATGAAACGACTAATAATTAAGCCTAGCTGCAGGATTACAAATTCGCAAATTCATGCTTAATTTTAAATGCATGTATATGTGTGAATATAAATACACATAGGTGATAATAAATGTGAAAAAAAGTTTTTAAAAAAGTGACGCGACGGTGACTCGAACCAAGGGGCTTTAGAATTAGTACCCAACGCTCTACCAACTGAGCAATGCTGACAATGTAAATTTGAATGACTTAATAGTACTCTTTATAGATCAACTATTAATTTCAACATGCATGACTGTTTTCAAACATGACATATAGTAAAATATGTTTCCCTATTAAACTAATGAATTTTATGTGTGAATATAAATACACATAGGTGATAATAAATGTGAAAAAAAGTTTTAAAAAAGTGACGCGACGGTGACTCGAACCCAGGGGCTTTAGAATTAGTACCCAACGCTCTACCAACTGAGCTATGCTGACAATGTAAATTTGAATGACTTAATAGTACTCTTTATAGATCACCTATTAATTTCAACATGCATGACTGTTTCTAAATCTGACACATAGTCAAATATGTTTTTCTATTCAAGTAATGAATTGTATTGTGTCATTGTGTATGATTTTGAGATGTGATTTTGTGACTGAAGTATTTTCTGCATCTCTCGTTTGGGACAAAATTACGTCCACAAAATGACAAATTCAAGCATAAGTGCTTAAATAGTTTTAAGCATTTGCAACATTCATGCATTTTGTCTGATTAGATTCATGCATTTTTTTTTTGATGAAGGATTGTTACTCTACAGTAAAAATTACAGTGTTACATAAATAACTGCAAATTGTCCATTATATTGTAGTTGTTAAAACAACTACTTGATTTTCATATGCATAAGCATACATGTATATTGCAATATATAATTTGCATTAAACTTTAACATAGACATTAAATGTCAGATAATATCAAACAGTGTATTGAAATTGATGTCAAAATTGCCAAAAATACGGACCATTAGACTCTATGTCAAAAACAAATTTAATAGATTGTTTATAAGACAATTGGTTCAAAATTGTCCGAAATTAAAACAAATTGCAATCAATAAGAAAACATTTTGCAAAAAATAATTTCATAAATAAATACAAAGTTAATTTTGTAAATGAAATCTATTATTTTTATTAAATATTATTTAGTAAACCAATTAAAATTATTATTACTAAATATAACCCAATAAATAATAATATTATTGTGCAAAATGTACAATGCAATTTAAATTAATAATACTGTAGATATACTGCATTGTTGATTATTAACTTTAAAGTGTGATAATTAGTAAATAATTGCTGCAAACGATATATAAATATTGGGAAAACTCGTAATTATTCATTAGAAAGAAATCATAACAATAGAAACCAATGGATTTGTTGTCTAGTATTTCGATGAATGTCATTATTTTAAGCCTAATTCTTGGGACAATTTTTGGATATTTAAGTAGATATGTATAGAGTAGTGGACAGGGCTTATGAGCAGCTTTTGTAACCCATGTACAAACGATATTATACGCGACGACAACCAAACCACAGATTGTAAGGCCAAAAATAAATACAATTTGTAGCCATAATGGCCATGATTTTTGTGAATTGTATAAATTGCTCATTCCAATTTCAATAGCGGGTGTGGCCATGTAATATAAACCAAATATTACATATTTAAAAAAGTTATTAAAGCGGCATGTTAATTTACATAAAAATATGTGTTCATTCATCGCATTTATTAATATTGTTTGACTCCATAATTGGTGGCCATTCGCACAATTTGACGCTAAAATAATTTTCTTGTAAACTTCATTGAATTTAAGCTTTAAATACATTGAGCATGATAAAAATATTGATACACCTAGCAGAGACACACCTACACAATTGTACAGGCCCATTTCAAAAAGAACAAAGTATAGCAACATGGTGAAAATGGAATTATTTCTACTCCCGTAGAAATACTCTTTTAGTTGTAGAACTATGTAAGAAATTGTGAACAAAACAAACAAAACAATCGCCGTTTGGTTCATAAAATACTTAGTAAAAGTATTTACCCGTTTGGCTAGAGTTCGCTTATTCCGGGCTTTTAGCGGGTATTTGATTTGCTGGTGTTTAAGAGTCGATGCAAACAATAGTACGTGTAAAGTGTGGGTCCAGTCCTGATATACAGTGACTGAACTCATAGAAAACATTGCAAAAAATAACAGTGAAATTAATGCATTCACTGATATATTTTCATTCCTATCGGTTATACTGCAAAACACGTCACCAATCGGTGTCTGTTGTGTAAAATTTATTTATAATTAAATTTGATAATAATTTATAATTCAATAATAATACCTTGTTAAACAAAACTAGCATTGCAAATCTAATTGCTGACAGTAAACAAGCTGAACGTATCAATATTACCATAATTAATCTCCTCCGACTTCTATAATCTAAAGTTTATTTTGATATCATATTTAATTATTTTGTAATTATTAACTGATTAATATAAGATTTAGTTATATTAAATATATTTATATAATTGTGACAAAACACGTTTACCTGTTGTGTATTCATCGCAATCATTACAAATGCCCACTAAATAGCGTCTATTGATTGTATCCATACTCGCGATAAAATGGTTGATATCATCGCTTAAATACCGCAATGACTTTAGATTAGCTCTAACTTTATTTAAGGTATCTCTTGAATGCAAGATGTTATTGTGTTGTAAATTAGCTTATTTAATTAATTAAATAAATTTTATTATCAAAACAATTCTAATATTAAAAACTATTAACGAATTAATAATATTGTGTTTAAAGATTTAGGTCGAATATACAATTAGTACTAGTATACTTAAATTTGGTACTAATACATTTGTATACTTAATTTATTGTATTATGTTGTAATATGTTGCAATATTATAATTATAGTTATAAGTAGAGATGTTAGCAGTGAAAGGTTGTAAACGTTTAGGGTCTCTCTTAACATGTAAGCTAAATTTTCAATCACTCTATATTAGCGACTTTTATATTGCATATATTTACTAAATAAATCACTAATTTTTGTAATTTAATATAAATTAATTCTTATTAAGTAAAAATAATTTATTTAAACACTAATCACAATACATTATTTATTATTAGTTTATTATTAGTTTCCAGAATTAAAATTTAGAACTTATTTTTAAAGTAAAATATTCATAAAATTAATAGAAGAATATTCAAGAATTTGCAAGAGTTTTAAAATAATTTGAAATATTTAGAGAACCAAAATAATTTTTATTATTAGTTAAAATAAAACATGTTTTAATTAGTTTGTTTATTATATATTTCACCACATTAAATATATCTAGTTGTAAAACATATGAACATTTCACATTTTTGTAAAAATGTAGCCCAAAATTTCAAAATTTAGCCTAATTGAAATTTCAGTGAAATTTTCATCCCTAGTTATAAGTGTATGCAATAAATCATTTTCATACTGATATAATGATTGTAAATGTATGTAATGATAAATTATGATAAATGTAAATTATAAATCACGATAGTTTCAAATTAGCAATTATTTATTGCAATATTATTTAAAATTACCAATAATATTATATCTATAAATAGAGTTAGCATTACTATTACAATGTCTGCAAATAATGTCTGCAAACCATTACACAAATAGCTGCAAATTGTGTTTTATATTGTATTGGTATAACTGTTGTAATAGTTGTTAAAACAACTACCTGATTTGCATATGCATACATTCAAACTTGTTAACATTTTATATACAGGTTATATAAGCTTATTGTAATAATAATTATGTAATAAAAATAAATATTAGGCAAAATTGTATACGCATTCGGCATCCAGGTCTCACCTACTTCAAATTAATTTTATATTTAAACAAAAATATTGACCTATGAATTATAAAACCTACATAAAATGGAAATATCCTTACGTGGCTTAACTGATCCCTACGGGAGTGATATTGTGGTGACCACAACAATGACGAGACTTGTATTCCTGTCACAGAACATGCGATTTTCTTAGGGCATAATTTGCATGAACTTCAATATATAGACAATTAATGTCCGATAATATCAAACAGTGTATTGAAATCAATGCACGAATTGACAAAAATACAAACCATTAAACTCTATGACAGCAAAGAATTCAACGGATGTTTGAAAATTGTCCGAAATTAAAACAAATTGCAACAAAAAAACATTTCTTATAATTAAATACAAAGTTAATTTTGTAAATGAAAATTATTATTTTTTATTAAATATTATTTAGAAAATCAAATTATAATTATTACTGTAAATAGACTACAAGACAATATATAATTTGTATTATTGTTCAAAAGGTACAATACTATTTCAGTTGCAAGCATGCATCATTTAGTAAATTTGCTAAATTGTATTGATTAACGCAAAATAGTAATAATTAGTAAATAATTGGTGCAAACGTTATAAAAATATTGAGAAAACTCGTAATTATTCATTAGAAATAAATCATAACAATAGAAACCAATCGATTTATGGCCAAGAATTTCGATGAATGTCATTATTTTAAGTCGAGTTTTTGGATCAATTTTTGGATATTTGAGTAGATATGCATAGAGTAGTGGACAGGGCTTAAGGGCAGCCTTTGTAATCCATGTACTCGTTATGTTATACCCGACTACAGTCGAGCCAATGATTATAAGGCAATTAATAAATACAATTTTAAGCCATATTGGCCACGATGTTTGCAAATCGTACAAATTGAACATGCCTATTTCAACGGCAGGCGTGAGTAAGTAATACATAATAAATATAACGTATTTAAAGAAATTATTAAAACGATATGCTAATTTGCAAATAAATTCGTGCTCATTTATAGCATTCATTAGTATTGTTTGACTCCATAATTGGTGGCCATTCGCACAATTTGACGCTGCAATAATTTTCTTATAAACTTCATCAAACTTAAGTTTTAAATAGAGCGAACATGATAAAAATATTGAAGCTCCTAACATTACCATGCCTAAAGATTGATACAGGACCATTTCGTACATGATAAAGTATACTAACATAGTAAAGATTGAATTAGTTCTATTGTCGTGGAAATACTGGTTTAGTTGTAAACAAGTGTTAGCAAAGTAATCAATACAATCACCAATTGGTTCATAAAAAACTTGGTAAAAAGATTGACTCGTTTGGCAAGAGTTTGTTTATTCCGGGCGTTTAACGGGTATTTGATTCGCTGGTGTTTAAGAGTCGATGCAAATGATAATATGTGTAAAGTGTGGGTCCAGTCCTGATAGAAAATGACACAACTTATAGAAAACAGTGTTAGAGAACACATCAAAACAAATGCATTCAATGATATGTTTTCATTCCTATCGGTTATACTGCAAAACATGTCACCAATCGGTGTCTATGGTGTAAATTTAGGGTAAAATAGATTAGTAGCAAAATTTGTAAACAATTTATAATCAGATATTACCTTGTTGAACACTATTAACATTGCAAATCTAATTGATGTTAGTAGGCAAGCTATCCGAGCTAAAATTACCATAATTAATCTCCTGGAACTTCTGTAATCTAAAATTATTATTTGATATCATTATTAATTTAAGTATTTATAGTTATCACGATATTTAAGTATATAATGATAGTAAACCTGTTTACCTGTTGTGTATTCATCGCAATTATTGCAAATGCCCACTAAATAGCGTTTAATAGTATCCATACTTTTTATAAAATCATTGATATCATCGCTTAAATACCACAATGAATTGAAAGCAGCTCTAACTCTATTCAGGGTAACTCTTGAATTCATATCAATTAATTAATCGTATTGTTAAGTAATTTAATTTATTAATTCTATTTCCAACACAATTCTAATATAAAAGACAATTAATTAATAAATAATATAATCTCCAAAGATCTACATCTATTACATAATTAGTACAGTACTAATTATACTAGACAATAATAAATTATTTATTGCTCGTAATTGATTAGTTACAATTACGTTATATGTCGAAATTAAAAATCACAAAAAAAAGTGTCAGACAATGTATTTCATTTCATTGATGAGTCAAATGTGATTTTTCATACATCAGAGATCCTCTAGCGTTAGCAGTGCTGCTATAAATATTTCATTTCTTTATTTGATTGTTAAATAGTAAATATGCCAATATAATATAAAATATATAATACAAGATAATATATAATTAGTATGCATACAATATTATATTATAATTGTAATGATAAATATATTTGTAGATAATAAATCATTGTCATATAAACATGTTATTCTAAAAAAAATAAATCAATCACGACATACTCAAATTAGCAATTATGCATGGAAAAATTATGCATGGAAAAATAAATTCACTATAAATACATTAATGTAACTATTAATGAATAAATAAGGATCACTCAAAGCAATTCTATGCGTTATAATAAGGCTGTAGTTTATTTTAGGTGTATTTAAATGAGAATGATCTGGGATTTAATACTAACAATTATATTATGTTTATTATACCATGAGTAAATTTTATTGATTTAATAAGTATTTAACAAAGATTCTAACAGTTTATTTAAGACATTCATATCAGCAGGTGTTTAAACTAAACTGTTGCTTAAGTACCTTGCTTAAATACCACAATATCGATATACAAATATCATTGGATAACTACCAAATTAATTAATAATTACCTTCATAGAATGTAGGAGCACATGAATAGCAAAATTGAATTATAATAATCACAAATACAATTTGGCTTGTCCAGAAATATTGATACCCTCCCATAATGTTCTCGGCCTTCATAGCTAATGCTAAATCCATATCAACTCATACTTTCTTAATGGGAGCACATTTGGGCCAGGTTCCAATTTCAGAGTGTTCACATATAACGTATATAACCGTAAAAATGACATTATTTTACATGTAATATTATGCCACATCAAGTTCAAACATGATTTATTGTAGTTTGTAGTGAACATATAGGTTTTAGTATATAATTTTTAGAGTAAGATTAATAATATGTAGGTAGAATATTTCTTGATTTAGAAAAATCATGTTTGAACTAGATGTGGCATAGTATCACCTGTAAACACAATGTCAATTTTTACGGTTATATACGCTATATGTAAGCATTTTAAAATTGAAACCTGACCTAGATCTGAATGGGAGGGTATCAATGTTTATAGCCAAAGCCAAATTGTATTTGTGTTAATGCTATCTAATAAAGCAGCTCTTACATAGAGCTAGCTAACTCTAATACATAGAAAATTAACAAGGTTAAATATAATCACGTCAAATAATTTTTACGCCTGCTCATTTATGGTAATTATTTATCTCATAATCAATTTTTATATAATCAGGTTAAACATATTTTTAATTAAGAATACAGCGCATTTGTTTAAAATTTAACTTATTATAACTAGTAAATAAAATTTTTTATTTTTATTAAATATTATTTAGCAAACCAATTAAAATTATAATAACTGTAATTAGTATAATAACAATATAAAGACTTTATAATTTATATTATTGTTCAAAAGTTATAATACAGTACTATTTTAATTGCATGCATCATATAAGATTTGAAAAAACTTGATCAATTTTATTGATTAGCTAAAAATAGTGATAATTAGTAAATAATTGCTGCAAACGTTATATAAATATTGTGAAAACTCGTAATTATTCATTAGAAATAAATCATAACAATAGAAACCAATGGATTTGTGGCCAAGTATTTCAATAAATGTCATTATTTTAAGCTTAATTTTTGGGGAAATTTTCGGATAATTAAGTAGATATTTATAAAGTAGTGGACAGGGCTTATGGGCGGCCCTTGTAATCCATGTACTCGTTATGCTATACCCGACTACAGTCGAGCCAATGATTATAAGGCAATCAATATATACAATATTAAGCCAGATTGGCCACGATGTTTGCAAATTGTACAACTTGTACATGCCCATTTCAACGGCAGGTGTGAGTAAGTAATACATAATAAATATAACGTATTTAAACAAATTATTAAAACGGTCTGCTAAATTGCATATAAACATGTGCTCATTTATAGCATTCATTAGTAATATTTGACTCCATAATTGGTGGCCATTCGCACAATTTGACGCTAAAATAATTTTCTTATAAACTTCATCAAACTTAAGTTTTAAATAAAGCGAACATGATATTGTTTGACTCCATAATTGGTGGCCATTCGCACAATTTGACGCTAAAATAATTTTCTTATAAACTTCATCAAACTTAAGTTTTAAATAAAGCGAACATGATAAAAATATTGAAGCTCCTAACATTAGCATGCCCATAGAATGATACATGAGCATTTCATAAATGATAAAGTATAATAACATTGTAACAATGGAATTATTTCTACTTTCATGGAAATATTGATTTAGTTGTAGAGCTATGTAAACAAGTGTTAGCAAAGTAATCAATACAATTGCCGATTGGTTCATAAAAAATTTGGTAAAAATATTTACTCGTTTAGCTAGAGTTCGCTTATTCCGTGCGTTTAACGGGTATTTGATTCGCCGGTGTTTAAGAGTCGATGCAAACGATAGTACGTGTAAAGTGTGGGTCCAGTCCTGATAGAAAATTACTGAACTTATAAAAAACACAGTCAGAGACCAAATAAAAACAAATGCATTAAATGATATGTTTTCTTTCCTATCGGTTATACTGCAAAACACTTTACCAATAATTGGTGTCTGTTGTGTAAAATTAGGGTAAAATATATTAGTTACAGAATTTGTAAACAATTTAAAATTAAATATTACATTTTTAAACACTATTAACATTGCAAATCTAATTGATGTTAATAAGCAAGATATACGAGCTAAAATGACCAAAATTAGTCTCCTGGAACTTCTGTAAGCTAAAATTTATTTTTGATAATTAATAATATAACTTATATAGTTTTAGTTACTACAATATTTAAGTATAACATTATATAATCATGGTAAAACATGTTTACCTGTTGTGTATTCATCGCAATCATTGCAAATGCCCATTAAATAACGTTTATTCATAATATCCATACTTTTGATAAAATCATTTATATTACCGCTTAAATACCACAATGAATTAAAACCAGTTCTAACTCTATTTAGGGTAACTGTTGAATACATTTTAATTATTCTAAATATAAGCATGTTAAAGCAATACGTTGTATATTGTATGAACAGGTTACAGTTTAAACAAGATTTACGTTAACTAAATAAATTAACTGACACAGATCTGCAATTACTTATACTGTATTTGTTAAAATATATGGATATTTAAAAGTAAAATTTTGCGTCAATATATTGAAAAATTAAAACAACTATTTTTCGTAAAATGCGATCGTCATAGGTGATTTATTCACAAAAAATTGTCGGATTGAAAAATCATTATATTGATTTTATCATTAGATGTGCGTGATGAAATTTAAGTTTTTAAAAAACCATTTATAAATTTAAAAAAAAGTTATTGTGTCATTACATGTCAGAAGGGGGAGGGATTAAAACCACTTGAATTGATCTATTATTTAGATTTTTATGGCTAAAACTTGATATTTTAAATTATGATGTTTTGGTTTTATAGAGTTTTAGCCATAAAAACCTTAAAAACTCAATATTTTAATTTACGATGTTTTACTTTTAAATAAATAAAATAAAATTTAAAATAAAATTTTTCAAAATATTTTTTTTTGCTAGCATTATTTACATTTTTAACATTTAATGTAATATTTATTTTAAACTAATTCTAATTTATTGTCTTAAAAAGTATTTTTCAAGCCCATAGGTAACATGTAAATGTTGTTTCTATATGTTGGTCTGCTATTTAAAAACTTGCAGTCCTGTGATTGTGGTTTTAAGTTTGCATAAAACACTTTGTCTCGTCTACCTGTCAGAAGTGGGCGGTTAAAACATATCAATTTCAAGACAATTTATATATAATAATCGTTATTATAGTACAGATGAGGGGATTTTAAAGAACCTGCGAACAACCGCAAACACCCGAGTTATGATTAAATTACTGGCAACAGGCATATGATTTACAGTCGTGTTTCCTAAAA
>CAJPIZ010001221.1:0-17821 GCA_905368565.1 Medioppia subpectinata | reverse complement strand
CGTAAATGTGGCCGCAATTATGTTATCCGGTATTAAATTCCTTAAAATTATCATAGACAATTAATATTTCAATTACTCTTACTAACAATACAAACATAAACACATCATAAATGCTTTCGTCTTGACTAGAGATCATTTGTTTGATATCAAACTCGTGGGACTGTTGACCATCGCTGGGGCTGTCCTTATTGGCCACAATCATAGACATGTTTCTGACCCCGGGTTTTATAATTGAGACCATAATTGCACCAAATGTTGAACAACATGACGAAAATACCACAATCAAAACAAATGTCCATATAATTAAGCGCTTATTTTCACCACGTTTTGTGCCAGTAATGCCTATTAAATAATCCCAATTTGGATTAAATAATTAATGCATTATACTTCATAATGTATACATACTTGTGGCCAGTGATGCTAGAATGAGGGGCACAATGATCATCATGAACGCCCTGATAATCAAAGTGCCCGGAAGTGCGATATATGTTAACACAACGGGACTTATTGTAAATATGGACTTCAATATAAAGCCGAAACAAAGTCCCAAAACGGCGCTCACGATAATCAATAGCGACGGGCCGTTGGCTTTGCACCAATCCTGACATTTGTGTATTTTAAATACAACAAGGTAAATTATACTTTATAATGGTCCAATGATAACTTACCTTAAGTTTTTCAAATACCATATTTTTCAAATCAATTAATTGGATAAATATTTTTATTAGTTATTTAACAAATATTTATATGATGTTAACATGAGGCATCAATGTCTGTGATTTAATCTGCTTTATGTCATTTAAAAAATAACTGATATGTTTACAACAATCAGTTCAATGTATATTTTGTCACATCCTAATCATATTTTGAATTAACACATGGTAATTATCCTTGAGTTTAGGCTAACTATTTATAAAGCAAATTGATTTATGGTCATTTTGTATAAGTTACAGTATACAATTATTGTATAAAGTTTATACGATAAACTGTAATGATATTTTTAAAAAAATTAAAGGATATTTCCACAATAATTTAATTAAATAAAATTGTAGATTAAATAATAAAAATATATAGATTACTAAATAATAAGATATACAAAGCATATATTTTTTATGATAAGTTTGGGTGCAAGTAATCTGTATTATAAATTTTATCTTAATCTAAAAGTACTATTTTACTAATTGTACAGTATTACATGACATTGAGATTTATTATACAATTACTGTTTAAAATCAATCAATTAATTACAAATACAACTAATTTTACCAGATTGGTATTGGTTTAATTTATATAATAAATTTGCATCAACTGTGAAAGACGACAAAACTAAACTAACTCAGTATATCAACATTAGTTTATCTAACAAGTTATTATTAATATATTTTATAAATGTTAATACTTTGTATAGTTTTTATTAAAAAATAAAATGAGTGTAGAAAAGTTTAAGGTAATATAAAAAATACTTAATAACATTTAATGCTTATTTTAATATTTTAAATATTAGACATGGTGCAAAGAAAATTTATATTCAATCTTAATCATTGTGGCCGCTATTTTAGGAATAATATTTGGATTTATATTAAAATCAATGTTTGTTATAAATCCTGTTTTATTGATATATATTGGACTTCCGGGTAAACTAATTATAAGAGCATTTATGATGATTATTGTGCCACTAATTGTCACTTCATTGGCTACAAGTATGATAGACATAATGATGTAAATTTAACAACTGTTAAACAAATTACATATTACTTAACTCCAAAGGTATAACGGCAACAAAACGTGGTGAAAATAAACGCTTAATTGTATTAACGTTTGCATTTGTAATACTATTTTCATCGTGCGCTGCGATATTTGGCACAATATTAATGTGTGTTATTAAGCCTGGAGTGCGGGACTTGTCGGATGGCGAACCCCCATATAGTGAACACCAATCGGTAGGTGATTATGACATTAAGCAAATGATCTCGAGCCAAGACGAGAGTATTTACGACCTGTTTATGTGAGTGAATTAATTATTATTTTATATAATATAAATTTAGTTTTATTTAAATCAATTGTTTTATTAGGAATCTGATACCGGATAACATAATAGCGGCCACATTTACGACACACTACACAGCACTGGTAGCCCTCGACCCCCACAACCTGACCCTGGGTTACAAGAAAGTGTCCGAACGAGCCTTTAAGCCAAATATGTTGGGTTTGTGTGTATTCTCACTAATACTGGGTTTTGCTGTTTTGCACTTGGATTCAAAGGCAGACACTATTCGCCAGTTATTACACGAAACCAATGCTATTATTATGAATTTAATGATGGGTTTAATTAAGTAATTATAGTTATAATATTTTTTGCAGGTTTTATTATTTTTATTATGATCAATTTTCTAGAATTATGCCGATCGGAATGTTTTGTTGGATGTGTGTAGAAGCGATTAAAATGAAATCACCAGAAAAAGTTCTAGTTCAATTGGGTTGGTTTTTTGGCACAGCTATTATTGGCCACTTGACTATCTGGTTTATTTTATACCCGGTCATATATGTGTCAATTGTACGTAAGAATCCTTATAAATTCTTAGTTAATATTATTCCAGCAGTTATTGTAGCGTTTGGCTCTAGTTCCAGGTATACAGCATAATTTTAATAAATAATATTTTAGTAATACTTGTCACTTTATTAGTGCCATGACTTTACCAGTTACAATACAGTGTATGGAAGGTAAAAATAAATTATCCAAGCTAGTTTCGCAATTTGTACTGCCATTGGGAATGACACTCAACATGAATGGCAGCGCAATGTATTACCCGATGGCCACACTATTTATTGTTCAAATGCATGGTTTGTCAATTACTTTTCAGATGCTGTTAACATTATGGTAAATTAACAAAGCGTTTTAATTTAAGATAACATATTGCTGCTATTCTTACCTAACAAGTAAATAATATTTCAACAATAATTTCTAATTATTATTCTATTTTAGCATATTTTCACTTATTATGACCATGTCACTTCCGGGAGCCCCAACTGGTGGGTCATCAGTTGTAACTTTTTTAGCCTATTGTGCTATAATTGGTGTAAATAATCCGCTGGATATACTCGCCTACATTATGACAATGGATTGGCTAATGTATATTATGTCAATTTATTATAATTATATATGTCATTAGAATCTAACTTATTTTAAAGTTTATTTTAATTAAGTTATTTTCATATTTATTTTGTTTAGGGAGAGGTTACGTACTATGACTAATATTATGGGAGACTGTTTCCTTGCGGCTATTATACAAAAGTTATGTAACATAAAATCCGATAATTACCATGATGAGAAAACCTGCGAATTAAATCCTTTATAATTATTTAGAATGTGAGCATAATTTGTAATTAAAATATCATCTAACATTTTACAATAAAGTTCATATAATTTATATTTAATCTACGGCAACAAAAATAATTGTAATGTAATTAATAATTTTTTTAAATAAAATTTTTAAGTTCAATTAATCAATCTATAATTACAATTAATACTTCTATAGACGTAACATTACTCATAGGATTAGCATTGAAAGAGACTTAACCATGTTACATCTATGGCTCGGGTTTGACAATACATTCAAAACTATTATTGGCGGACATTATTATGTTAGTATTTAATTTATATGTCCCATAATCTAATTGATGTATGAACTCAGGCCTCAACAATGTCTAACAATAACAAAACTCAAGAACTATCACCGGAACTACTGACCCGACAAACACTCATTAGGCTATGGATTCAGTGACACCACAACAGAAGTGTCTTAATAAATATGACAAATATTGATCTAGAAACAAATAAGTAAATTTTTAACAAAATATAATTTAATAAAAATGTCCAAATGTAATCGAGATCAGCTAATCCTACGCTAAATATCGGCAAAAAAGTTACACACTTCAATAGCTTTTCAGTATATAGATTTTAGTATCAAATGCCGTCAAACGCGTGTTGAAGTATTTATTGCGGCCAAACTGAACAAAATTAAATACTAATTCAATCGATTATTTATTCCTAAACTGCTAGATTTGTATTTAAAAATTATTTGAATTAAAATAATAAATTAGTTTTAACTTTGTAACTTTACCCGGCTCCAATTTTAATGCTTATTATCAATACATTTATTAATTACATTTGAAACCATAAGTTTGATAAAATCATTATATCCAATTATAATTATAATTACATTTATTAGTGATATCACGCCATATGTGATTTCATACATACAAAAGCAAAAATGTCATTATTTCACCATTATTGTTATTTGGCGTTTATTATAGTCGCTATTTGTTACCAATTAAAGGTAGCCCAGGCAGAGGCACATCCGGATCCGCATTGTTCTCCACCCGTTATTAAGCCCAGTTTTAAGTAAGTTACCCATAGAAAGACTTACAACTATATACATTACAGTTCATTTTACAGTGCTAAACCTAAACTTCTTCCTAAACCAAAAAAGCCTTCTAAAGGGCATGGACATATTCAACCAAGCCCAACTCACAGCTATGGCTCCCATAATACTATGGCTCCCTATTAATCAAGAACATTTATGTCCTTCATAAATTTGTCGAAATATGAATTATTGAAAATGTAAATGTAAAATTGATTTAATAAAATGAATTTTATTTATTTAGTTAATATTTTATTATTAAAATAAAGTAGAGAGAGAGAGAGAGAGAGAGAGAGAGAGAGAGAGAGAGGGAATTGCGTTAATTAAGAAAATTAATTAATTCATTAATATTGACAATATTTATTTGTAACACTCCATTAAATTACAAATTGTAATTGAAATTAACTTCAACATGTTTATTAATTATCATTATTGTTATTGCATTTTAATTATAACGTTTATCACAAGTGAATTAATAGCTGGCAATTCAAATGATAAACGAGCTGAAAACACCAAGAAGACGTCTGGAGTTACAAATTACAAAAAGTATGAGCCGGCTGTTATACCCAGGGGTGAACCCGTATTGTCCAGACAAAGACGACCTCCCGCTACCACAAACGATGTGCCTAAACCAATTTTGCCACCATAATGTTATGTAATTTAAACCATGTATGAATAATTATATTTTGTCAATCTCATGCAATAACAAGTAGCAAATTATAATATAATATGAATGTTAATTTAAATAAAGTCACCAAATATTTGTATTTTGAAATTTTAATTTTTTATAAAGTGTATAAAATTACTTGAGTATTATGTTTGTGCTTTTTTAGTATTATTATTCGTATAAAATATAACAATAAACGTTGTTATCGAATAACTAACTGTAGAGATAATATAAATTTTATATTGAATTACATTTAATTGTTACATCTATTGTTTTAAAACGACATAAAACATACATAAATTATAAATATAAAGTATTATCTTTACAAATATTATTTTTATTGTTTTATTGCAAGTTAAATAATGATTACAGTTATCTGCATAATAATTTTATTTGCTAATGGTACGAAAGCATAATTAATGAATATATTAATTAAAATAATCTAATTAACCAAGGTAATATGGGGTATTCCAATCAGCATGCTCGTATTGGTGATTATATCGGGTTTGACACTAAACAATGCGGTATATCTCGTTTGTCACGTGAGATAAATCAAAACTGCTTTAGCTATCATCCGACAAAAACTTCAGGTAAAATGTCCGCAGCTAGAGATGTTCACGGCGGCGAAGCACCATGGGTAGTTCTCATTGAGACGCTAACTCACCGGTATTTTATTATTAATTATTGCGATAATATAATAATTAATTTAATTATATTTACAAAAGTTATAACACAACTGATGTTAATATTTGTACTGGCTCAATTATACACAAGTTCTGGATCTTAACAGCTGGTCACTGCATTAATCCTAAGTAAACAATAATATTTATATTTTCCCAAGTCGAAACTAATTTACTTTACATGATTTAACCAAACTAGATCAAATGAAACACTCATTTATAACGGGTACGATTTTCTATCAAATGATACTATTGGCAGACAGCACTATAAGGTGGTTAAAATGATTAATTACCCTGGCGGTACAAAAACCAACCACGACATAGGATTGATGAAGGTGAATACCGAAATGGACATGGTGCTCGATGCTCACAATGAGCACGCATTGAGAAACTCTATATGTCTGCCCGAAAAGGGCATTAACAACACCGGTCACGAGTATGCTATGATGGCGGGATGGGGCGCGACCTTGGTGCAAAATAAATCATTGCAAATAAGTTACAGGTTCATAGCACCAGAGAATGAGGTGAGTATAATTACTGTAACAAGTTGTTAGAAGTTCTATCCCACAAATATAATTGGTTATTTACAACGAGGTCATATCGCGTACAGAAAATATCCTGGTAGTAAAGCCTTTTCAACTACATGTCGGGTATTGACAGCAGTTCACTAATTTGCGGCACTATATTTGGCATTATTCTGTCTATAATGTTGGTAAAACTGTACAAATTTAATTGGGGTCGATTGTGGGAAATTATAATTTACCTTAATATGGTTGCTCTGACGACACAATTACCACGGTCACTAACAATCAATAAGTCAATAGCTAATCGCTTAATAATTTTTTCCTGGTTATTGGCCACATATATATTTGCCATAACGTATCGTAATTACATTCTAGACAAATTGGTTATAAAGTTACCTGATAAAGTAATAGACACATGGGCTGATCTATATGAAACTAAACTCGTTGAAATTTACGCTCCCAGAGTGGGTGCTCTAGCTCATTATGCCGATACTAGCGAAGAACAAATGGCCAGGGATTTCAAGTCCAGACTGCGTTGGCTTATGCACTTAAACTATACTGATAAAACATTTCACTCCAAGCTTTACATAGGATTGGTCAGCGGAACCATAGCTTATACAAGTGGGTACCGGTCGTTAATTAGCCAGATCCTGCGTTATAGCGCCATGTTTGACCATGGTGACGCAGCCATTATAAAGACAATACATATATCTAGATATGGGTCAGACTCCCAGCCGTACTTTATGTTGGCTACAGATAAGAAAAATCAATCACCGCTAATGAATTTGAACGAGTTGTAAGCATGATAAATTAGAATGTATATAAATTAAGTACATTATAATAATAATTTATAATTAAATAGTATAATGAAAACGCAAGCCTATGGTCTAATGGAGAAGTGGAATGCTAACATGATGAAATTAATTAATATTAATGCAGGATCGTTGCTCTACACATCAAATAACCATATTCCATGTACATATAATCAGATTGAATTATATAGTATTAGTGATTTATTCATTATTTATTTGTTGGGTATATCTGTCTGTACTGGTATATTTATTTTGGAATTATTAACTTATGTACTTTTTAAATGTATAAATAATTTGTAAATTAACAATACTTAAAATACTAAATTTATTTGCTAATTTCCTACTAACGTTTTTATATATAAAGGTAAAAATGATAAATATATAATCAAATTATCAATTATCCAAATAATATTTAAATAATTTTGTTTAGATTACGTGTAAATTAACTTTTTATTTGCAACTTATTTATTTTAAAATCTAAAAATAACAAGTTGTATATTACAATTAAAAATAAAATTATAGAGTTTATAAAATAAATCAGTTTAAAGTAGAATGTTTTAGCATATCACATTTAAAACAATTATAAAATATTAATATTAATAATTGGAGTTTAAAATATACTGTTTACTGTATTATAAAGATATTTAGGTTCGAGTAAACCTAAATTTTTTCAATGTTAATCTTGATAATTAATGTAAATGATATGCATATTTTAGTTAATTTACTTACAATAAATGAATATTAATATAATTTAATATATATAAAAGGATTTTTATTTTGGATTCATAAAATTATTTTTATTTAAGGTCATTATAATTTTGTTACAAGTCAACTACCTATTAAGATATATAAAATGTTATATTGATTTGTTAGTATAATATATTTAATATAAAGTACTTTATTTCTATTAATATAATAAATTATAACAATTTCAAATTATAAGTATTATTACAACTGTTAGAATAAATTAACACAATTCAGTAATTGTTTGCAGACTAATTTTATTATTAATAAACTATTAATATTGCCATTTGATATACAATATAAATAATGTAATATCAATATTTACGAGAAAACTAATTAGTTATAAAAAAACTATGAAAATAGCAAATGTTTGTTATTTCTTATTAAATTATTATCAAGAAATATCAATATAAAAAATAGTAAATTTATTATTGTTTTTTATCATAATGAATTTTAATAATAATTGCATAGATTTTCCTAAGAGCACGAATTATACTATTAATATGATGTCTGAAAGTAACATCTTATTACAAAATATATTTACATTTATGCCACTGAAAACAAGACCATTTATCATGATCGATCAAAACAATTATAACAACATTAGTTATTATCGTGTATGCGGTTCATTGATGTTATTATTGTATACATTTGCACAGCAACGAAAATCTAGGTAATTCCTAAAAATATTAAATTATAATTTAATTAAAATAGCATACCTTTAACTAGCATACGATTAATTCCACCTGGATCATCGCTAACGGAGCTTTATGATATATTTGTTCATAACCCACCGGATTTCGTTCTAGTTGCTATTAGTATAACAACTTATAAGTATTACTTTGAAGGTATGGGCGGTTCGGTTGGGCTAAGATTTGCCCACTCTGTAGTGATTGACTATCAACAACTCGGTCATATTGCATACAGAAAATACCATGGTCAAAGAACTCAGTTTAACTACATATCCGGAATTGACACATCAATAATAACATTTGTAATAATTTGTTATTTTACAATTGCTGCCATATTAGTAGTTTTATACAAACAAAACTGGTTAATACTATGTCACCTTTATAGGGTTGCTATTACAAATCAACTACCTAGACCAATTAATAAATATAATCAACCAAGATTAAGGCTAATATTAGCATGTTGGCTATTTGGTACATTTATACTAGCAGTAAACTATAAAAATTATATTCTCGATAAATTGGTAATTGTATTACCGGACAAAATAATTGATTCGTGGGATGATTTGTACAAGTACAAGCACATTAAAATCTATCCAGTAATATCGGGCCCAATGACAAAATTTGCAAATGAAAACAAGAGCCCAATGGCTTTGGATTTTAAAACTAGGCTATACCCATTTGACTATGTTGATTTGGCTAATGTTACGTTTTTGAGTGAATTATTTATTGGACTTCAAACCGGCAAATTAGCTTTTATGTTAGGAAAAAGATCCTTAATTGATCATGTTAGATTATTAGACACAATGTTTAGCGACAAATCAACTCCACTTTTAACCCAATTGCATATTTCTCAGAATTCACTACTATCTCAACCGTATTTTATTGTTACCAAACATGATATTAATAAATCAATGTTAAATGAGTTTGATCAATTGTAAGTATTATTGTTACTAACAATTAATTTGACAAAAAATTATAATGCTTTTATTGAATTAATTACTTATTATCTGTGATTGAAAGCAATAAATATTTATTTTTATAAATAGAATAATTAAGTCTCAAGCTTATGGTTTATTAAATAAATGGAATGACAACATGCTGAAAATGACCAGCACACAAACACGAATTTTTACTAGGGATATTGTTGAAAAAGAGATTGTAAATTTTCAAACAATTAACTGGGCATGTATTGATGATTTATTTATAATCTATATCGTTTGTATGGCTTTAAGCGTAATAGTTTATGTTTTTGAATTAGGTAAAAACTATTATAATAATAAGAAATGTAAATTAAAATTGCTGATTATACGTGTATTTAATTAAGATATTATGTACAATAATAAACAAAATATAAATGCAAATGTTATCTAGATATTAATAAAATAGTGTGTATTGTTTTATTATGTTTATGAGTGCATATAAACCAAGAGTACTTGAAAAGGTATATGTACAGTACACAGAGTAAACAAGATAATTTATTATTATGCATATTAATATAAATACAAATTATATTTTGAATATTAATAATAAAATTTATAGTATTTACTTACGAGTAAGATAATTATATTCCAAATAAATGATCTTGTTTGTGTAGTTTTTATAATTATAAAATATCTCTAATTGGTAGCAGGTTGTAGTTCACTTGATTTACTAGTTTAAAATATTTGGGCAAATTTATGAGTTTAAACACATAAAAACATTTGAAACTATGCGGTAACTTCAATTAGTTATAGTCAACAACAACTATTATTTTAAAGTTATCAATAAGTTTAATAAATTTTGACATTTACATTAAAATTATAATCAAATATACAAATTAACCATTTAATGTTTGTATTAATAAGTTTTATTATTAAATAATTAAATAATTATAGCTGTATAACATTGAGTTAGTAAGTGGTAAGTATCTTAAGTTTGGATAGACAAAAGAATTATTTATAAAACAAAAATATTACAATTTTAAATACTGAGAGTAAGCTACAAATTGACAAAACATAATAAATTGTTATAGATACATAATGTTACCGTAAGCTAACACCGTTTAACATAAGCCTGTCTATTGGTCGAGTAAATAGCTGCTTCTCTAACGTGATCACCCGTTTTGGGCGCGTTTATCATGTTGTTTGTATTGGTGGCCACAATACCCACGTGATAGGGAGGGCTACCGAAAAACACCAGATCACCAGGGCGACGAGCCGAGTAGGCAACCTTGCTGCATTTACCATCGGCGTATTGAGCGTCGGCAACGCGCTGGATGATTTTACCGGTACCCTTATACACGGCGTACTGGGCCAGACCCGAGCAGTCAAAGCCTATAGTATGAGCCTCTTTGCCGATGCCGTACGACTTGCCTTTCCAACTGCCGCCACCCCAACTGTACGGCACCCCTATCTGCGATCGGGCGGCCGATACTATTTCAGGCCCACCAGCGCTACATTCATCTAGGTATTATTTAAATTTTTAAAGTTAGAATTTTTAATTGTTTTTATAAATATTTTATGTTTTCAAATTAATTTAGTAAAAATTACTTACGGATAGCGTAACAAATAACAACTACGATCAGTGATTGTGAAATGAATTTCATTATTTAATAATTTTTGTTTGTAGTTATTTAATAAAAGAAAGTTTATTATAAAAACTTATAATATTTTTGATTAATTATTATTATAAACTGTTTTCACTTTTTGATAAAGTGATGCCGAGTATCAATCCTTATATACTTTTAAGTTTTGTTTATTATTTTTACTTTTATTTGACCTTCAATTGAATTGTTTGCGTAGATATTGATATCCGTGTTAAATACGGTACAGTATATATTATTACTTCACTTAATAACAGGGTATTGTCTTTGTAAACAAAAATTAATATTACATATAAACAAACAATTATTTTGACAACTTATCTTGTTTGTTAATTATTATAACCCGGATTATAAACACATACAGTAATTTAATCATAGCATGTTATAGCATTGAGAAAGGTGTGATTGTTTATACATTGTTATTAACGTTGATTGTTATAGTTATTTTTAGTGATAAATCAAATGCATTGTTTACTATTAATTTATTAAAGATAAATGAATGAAATGCTAAATTTATTTTTCTTTCTAAACACGTATTTTATTTATTATTTCAAATGATAATTATTATTCTGATATTATGATTTAGTTATAAATGATGGGATAAATAACTATTATGAAATATTTTGAAGGCTGTCAGATTTTACTTGTTATAATTTACATAGTTTTTGTACAATCGATGCAATTACTGAATCGCCGGTGATATTAGTCGCCGTTCGTATGCCTTCACTATAAAATAATAAATAAACTAAATAGAAATTAACTTTACAATTTTTAAAATATAAAATTTAAACTCATATTTATATATAATATATGATATAATGTATTGGGTATATTGGTCAATAATAATTGTTATTGATTAAATCACACCAATTAACTATTTTACTTACAAAAACCATTCAAGCGACATAGTATACACCAAGACATCCATTGGGTTATTTACCTCAATTAGTGAGCACGTGGTAAGAAAAAATATCAATGATGAACCACCCGATGGTGTACCTGGTAGTGCCATAGACATAATCACGCAGAATATACTAGATAAAATTTAAAAATAAAATTTTGATAGTTTTTATAAAATAAGTCATAACATTTATGAAATAATTACACCAGGCTGATTGTTATCTGAAACGTGATGATCATGCCGTGCATTTGTGCCACAAACAAACTAACCATGGGGTAATATGTGGCCGCACCGGGCATGTGCATGGTCATCGCCAAAGGTAATACAAACTGCGACACAGTTTGTGATAGTTTATTTTTCTCTTCCATACATTTCATAGTAACTGGTAATGTTAGTGCGCTAACCAAAATACATAATATTAATATCTAGATCACCTTCTAAATAATTTACCTTGATGATGAACCAAAAGCTATAATTTGAGCAGGAATAATATTAAAATACATTTTGAAACAATTCTTGCGTATAATTAAGAAATATATTGTCGGATAAAATATAAACCAAATGGACCCATATGTCAGAAATACTGTGCCAAAAAACCACCCCAATTGACCAAGAATTTTTTCAGGTGATTTCATTTTAATTGCTTGTACAGTCATCCAGCAAAACATACCGATTGGCATTATTCTGCATAATAATTATTTTATGTATTTTATATTTAGAGAGAAAGATAGAGAATAATTGATTTATATCTTTTTCAAAAACCTGATTAATGTCAATAGTATTCTCATGCAAATAGCGTTGGTTTCGTGTAATAACTGGCGAATAGTGTTTGCCTTTGAGTCCAAATGTAAAACAGCGAAACCCAGTATTAGTGAGAATACACACAAACCCAACATATTTGGCTTAAAGGCTCGTTCGGACACTTTCTTGTAACCCAGGGTCAGGTTGTGGGGGTCGAGGGCTACCAGTGCTGTGTAGTGTGTCGTAAATGTGGCCGCTATTATGTTATCCGGTATTAGATTCCTTGAAATAATAATGGAAAATTAATATATAAATTACTCTTAATAACAATACAAACATAAACACATCATAAATGCTTTCGTCTTGACTTGAGATCATTTGTTTGATATCAAACTCGTGGGAGTGTTGACCATCGCTGGGGTTGTCCTCATTGGCCACAATCTCAGACATGTTTCTGACCCCGGGTTTTATAATTGAGACCATAATTGCGCCAAATGTTGAACAACATGACGAAAATACCACAATCAAAACAAATGTCCATATAATTAAGCGCTTATTTTCACCACGTTTTGTGCCAGTAATGCCTTTTAAATAATCCCAATTTGAATTGAATAATTAATACATTATACTTCATAGTGTATACATACTGGTGGCCAGGGATGCTAGAATGAGGGGCACAATGATCATCATGAAAGCTCTGATAATCAAAGTGCCCGGAAGTGCGATATATGTCAACACAACGGGACTTATAGTGAATACGGACTTCAATATAAACCCGAAACAAAGTCCCAAAACGGCGCTCACGATAATCAATAGCGACGGGCCGTTGGCTTTGCACCAATCCTGACATTGTTGTATTTAAAATACAACAAGGTAAATTATACTTTATAATGGTCCAATGATAACTTACCTTAAGTTTTTCAAATACCATATTTTTCAAATCAATTAATTGAATAAATATTTGTATTAGTTATTTAACAAATATTTATATGATGTTAACATGAGGCATCAATGTCTGTGATTTAATCTGCTTTATGTCATTTAAAAAATAACTGATATGTTTACCACAATCAATTTATTGTATATTTTGTCACATCCTAATCATATTTTGAATTACCACATGGTAATTATCCTTGAGTTAAGGCTAACTATTTATAAGGCAAATTGATTTTATAGTCATATTTTACATAAGTAAGCAAACCACTTTAGGGGAACTTTAGGGGTAAAAAGTATATATTATAGTGTAATAGGATGTTTATTAATATGTCTATTTGCTTATGAGTGTTGTATTTATGATGAAAATACACAATTGACTCATACTGCAATATATATGAAAAACATGACTGGTTTCCTTATACATAAGTTACAGTGTGTATTAAATTTATTTTAACAATCATTGTGATAATATTTCCAGAAAATTAAAATGATATTGCCACTATAATTTAATTAAATAAAGTAGATTTAGTAATGATAAAATATTTAGGTTACTAAATAATAAAATACACAAAAAATATTTATTATGATAAATTTGGGTGCAATTAATCTGGTTAAATAAATTTTTATCTTAATCAAAAAGTACTATCTTAAAAATTGTATTACATAACATTGAGATTTATACATACAATGACACAAATGAGTGAAGTTGTCACAATACTAGATGTGTTTTAATTAAAACTATTAAATATATTTAAAAGTTATACCAACGTTAATTAATATTAATATTTAATTCAGAAATGAGTTTAGAAAGGTTTAAGGTAAAATATAAAATACTTTATAACATTAAATAACTTAATGATTATGTCTTATATCTTAATTATTAGGCATGGTGCAAGGAAAATCTCTATTCGATCTTAATCATTGTGGCCGCTATTTTAGGAATTATATTTGGATTTATACTAAAATCACTATTTGTTATAAATCCTGTTTTATTGATATATATTGGACTTCCAGGTAAACTAATTATAAGAGCATTCATGATGATTATTGTGCCACTAATAGTCACTTCATTGGCAACAAGTATGATGAACATAAATGTAAAATTAAAAACTGCTAAACAAATTACATATTACTAGTGATCGGCAATTATCTACCATGGTAGGTTACCCGTTAAGATCCCTACTAGTTAGTTACATTATAATCTATGGAACACTTGGGACATCTATGGGATAATTTATGGCAAACACCTCTATTTGCCGATCCCTACTCTATAGTATACTACATTACATGTGCAGTAAATTATATTAAAAATTTACTATAACTACAAGAATTAGGGCTTATAATAAGTACCATAAGAATACTAATTAAATTAATGTATATAATAAAAATGGGTAGAAATTTATATTTAATTTACATCAATGCTTAATTGTATTAACGTTTGCATTTGTAATACTATTTTCATCGTGCGCTGCGATATTTGGCACAATATTAATGTGTGTTATTAAGCCTGGAGTGCGGGACTTGTCGGATGGCGAACCCCCATATAGCGAACACCAATCGGTCGGTGATTATGACATTAAGCAAATGATTTCCAGCCAAGACGAGAGTATTTACGACCTGTTTATGTAAGTTAATTAATAATTATTTTATATAATATAAATTTAGTTATATTTAAATCAAATGTTTGATTAGGAATCTAATACCGGATAACATAATAGCGGCCACATTTACGACACACTATACAGCACTGGTAGCCCTCGACCCCCACAACCTGACCCTGGGCTACAAGAAAGTGTCCGAACGGGCCTTTAAGCCAAATATGTTGGGTTTGTGTGTATTCTCACTAATATTGGGTTTCGCTGTTTTGCAATTGGACTCAAAGGCAGACACTATTCGCCAGTTATTACACGAAACCAACGCTATTATTATGAATTTAATGATGGGTTTAATTAAGTAATCATTATTATTATATTTTATTATATTTTATTAATGTATTATGCTTAATTTTCTAGAATTATGCCAATCGGGATGTTTTGTTGGATGTGTGTAGAAGCAATTAAAATGAAATCCCCAGAAAAAGTTCTAGTTCAATTGGGTTGGTTTTTTGGTACAGCTATTATTGGCCACTTGACAATCTGGTTTATTTTATACCCGATCATATATGTGTCAATCATACGTAAGAATCCGTATAAATTCTTATTTAATATCATTCCAGCAGTTGTCGTAGCATTTGGCTCTTCTTCCAGGTATGTAACATTATTTTTAATAAATAATATTTTAGTTATACTAGTCATTTTATTAGTGCAATGACTCTCCCGGTTACAATACAGTGTATGGAGGGTAAAAATAAATTATCCAAGGTAGTTTCGCAATTTGTACTACCATTGGGAATGACACTCAATATGAATGGAAGCGCAATGTATTACCCGATGGCCACCCTATTTGTCGTTCAAATGCATGGTTTGCCAATTACTTTTCAAATGCTGGTAACATTATGGTAAGTTTACAAAAACGTATTAAAAAACAACATTGTCGCTATTCTAACCTAATTAATATTTTTTTAAAAAATTGTTAATTATTATTTTATTTTAGCATATTTTCACTTATTATGACCATGTCACTGCCGGGAGCTCCGACTGGTGGGTCATCAATTGTAACATTTTTAGCCTATTGTGCTATCATTGGTGTAAATAATCCGCTGGATATACTTGCCTACATTATGACAATGGATTGGCTAATGTATATAATGTCAATTTATTATAATTATATATGCTATTAGAATCTAATTTATTTTATAATTTTTAAAATTAAATTATTTGCATATTTATTATGTTTAGGGAAAGGTTACGTACTATGACTAATATTATGGGAGATTGTTTCCTTGCGGCTATTATACAAAAGTTATGTGACATAAAAACCGATAATAACCATGATGAGAAAACTTGCAAATTAAATGCGTTATAATTATTTATGTTAGTATAATTTGGCATTATAAATATTATCTAACATTTTACAATAAAGTAAAGAATTTACTTTACATAGAATTTATATTTAATCAACGGCAACACGTATCATTGTAATGTAATTAATAATTTTTTTAAATAAAAATTTTCAATTAAATTAATAAATTTATTTTTAAAAGCACTATTTCACTGGAATAACATTATTTCTATAGACTTAGCATTACTCATAGGATTAGCATTGAAATAGATTTACCCATGTTGGCATTACACATGTTACATCTATGGCCCGCGTTTGCCAATACGTTCAAAACTATTATTGGTGGACACAGGATAGCGCTAATATTAATTACGCTCACAAACTGTTATTATTCAATTTATATATTACATAATCTAAATTACATTTTAAACCATAAGTTTTACAAAATCATTACATCAAATTATAATTATAATTAAATTTTTATCAATTATATCACGCCATATGTGATTTTATACATGCAAAACAAAAAATGTCATTATTTCATCATTATTGTTATTTTGCGTTAATTATAATCGCTATTTGTTACCAATTAAAGGTAGCCCAGGCAGAGGCACATCCGGACCCCTATTGCTCTGCACCCGGTAATAAGAATAAGAAAGCTACCAAAAGTAAGATATACAACTATATACTTTACAGTTAACTATAATGTTAGAACCTTTTATTTTTCCAGGTAAGCACAAAGGTGAAGAGCAACGTCGCAAGCCGCATGGTACTAATCCAACGCAGATTAGTCCGTCGCCCACAAAAACTAACTGGGGCGTACCGACCAAACTTCCCGACACTGTTGAAAATTTTGGAAATGTTGAGTAAATGTACATTCTAACAAAAATTCTTGTATTTTTTGTATTGTTTTTTAATTAAAATTTATTTAAAATCTGTACAATTTTTTTAATTTTATTTTGGCAAAAATTTAAATGTTTTTACAAATTATTTTTAATTGAGTAATTATTTTTTAAAAATCATTTAACTTCTAGCGTTAGTATAAAATTTGAGTATATATTTTGCTAAAATATTTATTATTGTATTTTTTGATGTACAAGAATGACATATTTTTAAATAAAATAGATAATTATTTAATTAATATTTGGTTATAAAAATTAAGCTGAGAGAGAGAGAGAGAGA
>CAJPIZ010001220.1:0-17821 GCA_905368565.1 Medioppia subpectinata | reverse complement strand
ACATCTCTTCGAAATGTATATCTCTGTGTAAGTACTCTAAACACTGCTCGTATAGACTCCTCTTCTTCTCGTCCAATGTCTTCGTGAGCTTATGTCTAATGTGTTTAATGGTCTGATCCTTCAGATCGGACACATTATTGGTCACAAAGTAATCGGAGATTCGTTTGGTATTACGTTTGAGTGATTGGTGGAGATTTCGGAGTCCAAGTGTGTCGTTAGAAGCGACCAATACTTTCGATTGGCCGAAACCGTCGCACAAAACGAGTTGCTTTACAATTTCGGCCAAAACATAGGATTTGTCCGAACCCTTAAGTAGTACAAAGTTTGAGTGCGCGGGCGATGGGTTGGACACCACATCGAGCGCTATCTGAATGCACTCTCTGTGCTTAGAACTGAATTTGGAGTCATTTATCTGACATAAAAGGCCCGAAGGTTTCGATGAGAAGAGTGGAGAGAATATTTGTCTCCAAACAGGGAACTGTTCAAACTTGAAGATAGCCTTCATTTGGAGCACATAGTGGTGAATACAAATGACCGGTTGGGCGATCATAAGCCAGTCGTTTCTCTCATACATCTCTTCGCTATATCGGGTCATAAAAGAGATTTCTTCGATCAAAGTATAGTCTCGTTTGTCTTCTCTGCAGAAGTAGCGCAAGTGATTCACTTCGGACTGATGTTCGGCATTGATTGCGCGGACGGAATGGTTGGTAACGTATCCCAAGTATTTGCGTCGACTAACAGTGGGCTGAGAGCTGTTGGGCGGCGGTTGGAAAGCCGTTTGGATCACTACTAACTGCCCGAACCGGAAGTAAGGCTTGTCTTCGGTTCCGATGATTGAAATGCACTTCATTTCCAACCCGTCGTGCATTCTATCGGTTTTCCATTTGTCCACAACTGAACACTTCCGATGAGAGCCGCGAGTCTTCGCTCTCGCAGTGAATTCAAGATTTGCTTTTTGCCAAAAGTCTGTCACAACGAACGGAATGAATGCCTCCAGAAATGTGGGCATCGATTTAAACTGAAGAGTACGGGATATGTCTTTCAATTGTGAATACATCGATATGCGGGACACGTCTGGAGAGTCCAAATCATTGCCACTCAATCCCAAGAGATAAGTCATAAAGTCTTTCATGTCTTTCGGGAGATCCAAGACTTCAATTGGTTCGCAAGTAGTGGTCAATGGGTTCGGAGGAGTGATTGTCGCCGAATCCTAACAGATAATAGGATTATAAAATCAGATTATAATTTATAAACAAATCTCAAACCACAACCGTCTGTGATATGTGTTGAGTGTCCGACTCTTGATCTATTGGTTCCGCTTTAATACGTTTATTAGTCGTGGAATCGCTTGACTCACTTGAGCGCCGCTTTGAAGCCGTCTCTTCCGACTCCGACACCACAACACTCTTAATGCCACGCTTTATATCACCGACTGATGCAACAGATCCAACGGCACTGTCTTCGGGCGTGTCGTTGTCCTCCTCCTCGTCGTCGTCGTCCTCATCGTATTCCTCTTCATTCCCGAACAACAACGACCTAATATCGGGAACTCCTTCGCCATCGTTCTCCTCCTCTCCGTCGCCCTCTTCTTCATTGTCTCCGTTATTGTGGCCATCATTTGGCACGACTTCACGCGTGTCCTCAGCGTTACCATCAGTGGTCTCGTCGGTAGCGCTCGTGCGGGCGATTGTCTCGCCGTTTGTGTCCACCGTTTCAGACATTTATCAACGATTTGTTTGAATGACTTTTAAATCAAATCTAATTTAAACGCAAATCAAAAGACATTTGTTTTCATTGTTTTGTTTTTTAAATTCAAATATTCATTCATTTGAGCGCTTTTTACACACTTTAGAGGTCTTAACGGTTATTGAAATGTGTTTTGCAATTAATTGTAACTCAAATGAAAAGTCAATTGATATAAAAATTTAACCTTTAATTCAATTGCAATTCAATAATCATTTTAAAAATTGCATTCAATTTAAACAATTAAATGTTTACAAAATTAAAGCGCTAATTTTGTACTAAAGTAAGTGATTATTTACTCGCTATTAATGCCGATATTTACTCCTCTCTCACTCACAACATAACTAACATTCTAATTACACAAAAAACCATTATTAAATGGTTTAGTGTTAAGTAATCGATGAGACAATTAGTAAAGTATTACAAATCAATAATCGCTTTAAAAATATAACACTTTTAAAAGGAAAACAAACCCCAAATGAAAGTGCATTGAAATGGCTTTCAATAGACGTTATTAATAGTGAGCGAAACGACGGCTCGTTTTGAGTGAATCGTAAACTCAATTCATTTCAATGTTTATAACGAGAAGTGATTTGTTGTGAAACCGATTGAAGCGATCACTCAATCACTTGATTATCACGTGTTTTGACATTGACTTCAAGTATTAGTCCGTCGATTGATTGTCGCCGAAGAAGCGCTCGCGAAGACAATGGAGGAGTGGTTGACACGATTGGAGTCAATGCAACTGAAGAGATCGGAGCTAAACCTCCTGATCATGGATTACCTGATGGCCGAGGGATTCAAAGAAGCGGCCGAACGGTTCAAACTCGAGGCCAACATCGATGTGGAGAAGATCCAGGAGTTCATGAATAGCCGGGAGACCAACGAACAGATTGACGAAAGGATATCAGTCCGGGTGGCCATCGAAGACGGCCGCATACGGGAGGCCATGAAACTGATCAACGATTACTATCCGGAGCTCATCGACAATAACAGACATTTGTATTTCAAATTACAGGTATTTGTCCCACACTTGTTATCAATCATACAAAGTGTTGACTCTCTCTCTCTCTCTCGTGAATGGTTGACAGCAACAACAGCTGATTGAACTGATCCGCGAGCATCTTCTGGAGGAAGCGCTTCAATTCTCTCAGCAACAGCTGAGTGTTGACAGCGATTACCTTCAGCTGCCAGAACTGGAGCGGACACTATCGCTGCTGGCCTTCGATAAGCCAGAGAACAGCCCGTACTCTGATTTACTGCATTCGTCGCACAGACAACAGTTGGCGTCCGAAGTGAACGAAGCCATCCTTAAGGAGCAGTCGGGCGAAGGACAGGCCTCGAAGCCAAAGCTGGTTTCGCTCATTAAACTGCTTCTGTGGACACAGAATGAGTTGGAGAAGAAGAAGGTTAAGTTCACCAAAATATCCGATTTGATGTCCGCCTCCTTCTCATCCAATAGCGACTGACGAGACAACTAATCGTTTCTTTTTGTAAATCTTATGTATTTTCTTCAGTTTATGTCTGATTAATATTATTCTTATATTAACTGTAATTTATAACAATTATTAACGTATTATAATCTCATGATATGTTTGATAGAATCCTTTAAAATATTAAAATAATAATAATTATAGCAATAATAAGTTTTTTTGATTAATATTATTCTTATATTATCTGTAATTTATAACAATTATTAACGTATTATAATCTCATGATATGTTTGATAGAATCCTTTAAAATATTAAAATAATAATAATTATAGCAATAATAAGTTTTTTTTCTATATTTGGATGATATTGTGTATGCATTTAAACTACAACTTTATTTCAAAGATTTGGTATTAAAATGTATAAAAACTAGACATTTAACTCTTAAATGCATTCAATAGTGATTTGGAGGGCTTTTTAATAGTCCTCATATCCAGGCATTTGAAACTTTTCGGCAAATGACTCGATATTTTCCTTCAAAGACACGATTTTTGAGTGATATTTCTCCGATTTCATGGTCGCGACGAAGTCTTTGAGCAAAACTCCCGGCGACGCAGCTTTGATTTCTTGAGCTAATTTCAGGCCTATTTGGGATTCAAGTGGATTAGGATTTCGGTATAGATTACAAATAGTAATTGCTTTGTTAACCTTCATCGATGTAATCGACCACCTTTTCGATGTCACTCTCCTTCAGACCTCTGGTAGTGAGAGCCGGTGTTCCCAATCGGACGCCTCCCGGGTTTAGAGCAGACTTATCGCCGGGAACTGTGTTTTTGTTGCACGCGATTGAGATCTCCTCCAAAACTCGTTCAGCTCTGGCGCCGTTCAGTCCCTTCGGTCTTAGATCGACCCAAACCAAGTGATTGTCGGTTCCGCCCGTCACACAAGTATAGCCACGAGATTGTAAGCCCTTCACAAGTGTTGCGGCGTTTTTTATCACTTGTTTCTGGTATTCAGCGAACTCAGGAGTCGCCGCCTGTTTCATAGCTGTGGCGATGCCTTCAGTCAAACAAACAAATATAACTCACTTGTAAATTGAAACTCAAATCACATTTCGCTTCAGTTATACCTGCGATGGTGTTGTCGTGAGGGCCGCCCTGAAGGCCGGGGAAAACCGCCTGATTTATCTTATCCTCGAAGTCATACAACTCTTTCTCTCCGGTCTTTGAAACCGATTTAACGCCTTTGCGATAGAAGATAACGCCAGCGCGCGGTCCTCTCAGCGTCTTGTGAGTAGTGGTCGTAACGATATCGCAGAACTCGAATGGCGTGGGAATCAATTTGGCCGCCACTAAACCACTCACGTGTGCCATATCTGCCATCAATAGCGAACCGTTTTCCGTAGCGATCGCTTTGAATCGCTTGTAATCGAGATTTCTTGGATAACAACTGATGCCAGCGATGATTAGCTTCGGTTTGAAGAGTTTGGCGTTTCGCTGGAGTTCGTCGTAATCGATAAGTCCGGTCGAGACATTGATTTTGTATGGCATGGACTCGAAGAATATAGAAGTGGCCGATATCTTCTTCTTTTCGGTGAAGTAGCCGTGAGTGAGATGACCGCCGTCTGGCAAATCCAAACCCATGATCCGTCCGTGCGGTCCCACCAGAGCTGTATACACAGCGAAGTTGGCCGGAGAGCCGGAATATGGCTGAACATTGACGCCCCACTCATCGGCGCTCAGACCGTATGTCTCGAGAGCGCGTCTTTGGCACAATCTCTCGATTTCATCGATCACTTCATTTCCTCCATAATATCTAATCATTCAATAAACAAATCATTGATTACTTAGCGATCGTTTCTACGATTTCTATTAGAATAGTATCGCATTAATAGCCAAAAACTAATTGTAAGTCTACCCCACACTCCCCTAACCATCTTCTTCCTGATCACATGAACTTTACATTCAAGTAAACCATATATTTATTCAGTTTTTATCAGATTAAGTGTTTTTCAAAGAATTCAATTCAGGTTTCCATAAAAAACAAAAATTCTTGGTTTCTTTAAAAACTAGTTTTTAAACAGTTTCTGAGTTTCCATGAAATTCATTAAATATTTCGTATAAAATCTATATCTTATAATTGTTGGATTGGATTTCAAATCACGTCCTAATTATATGAACATCTCTTAGAAATTGGCAGAAAATATGCAGTTTTTGTATTAAATATCATTTACTATATTTTATTTCAATTTCATAATTGAAGTTAAATATAAAACACAGACAAAACCTTATGAAATATTAGACATTAATTATCGATTGGGAGAATATATCAGACGAAAGGCTCTAAAGTCTAACTTTTGATAAATTTAGCGAAAAACACATCCAATTGAATGACACAAAGAGACGATATAGACATGACATGAGTGACAAACCTCTGTCCGGGATAGCCTTCGGAGTACTTGTTATGGAGACAACTGCTCAGACATTGGAGTACCGAAAGGCTGGTAAAGTTCTCGGAGGCGATCATCTCGAGGCCCCGATTCTGGCGCCTCTTCTCATTCTGGATCAGTTTGAAGAGTTCGGGATCGCTCTCATCGACCGTTTGGTTGAGATACCACTTCTGCGAAGACATATTAGCCGCGAGTGTCGTATGGATGGGACGCACGAGTAATCGTTGACAATAAGGAGCTCTTTGGACGCAGCGATGGGAATGGTTTGCGAGACTCTCTAAGACTGGTATGAAATGACGTAAAGTAATCATTAATAAGGAGAGAGCGGAGAGGGAGTCAAGAGAGACAAGAGAGAGGAGACACAAGTGTTGACATAAATGAATGACAAATCACAATCAAAATCGTGTTAAAATCTTTTCGCTCACTAATGAAAACCTATTGAAAATATATATTTTTATTGAGACACAAAACCATAAGAAAAGTTTGTATTTTCTCCCAAAAAGTTTTTTCCTCTGAAAACGTGTCGTCAGAACTGGAATCACAGGCACTGGTTGTTGGAGACAGAGGTCTGGGAGCTGTCGTTCCCCTCCTAATGGCCTGTCCTATGGGTCCCCACTTTGAAGGCCGTTGTAATACAGTATAGCCTTTACTATAAGCTCTGGCTTTTAATTTTACCGATTAATTCAATTCATATCTCATATCAATTAGTTTTATTGAATACGTAAACAATGATAACGAGTACTGATAAACAATATATAAAACTTTTGTTTTCAACGCATTCCTATAGCGTTTGGTTCAAACTTTGGTTCATTTCAATCGCAAACCACTTATTTAATCAATAAATTGATATTTACTTTGAATGACAATTATTATTGTTATGAATATTAATATGTATTTGAATTGTGAACACGATTTACGTTAGGAGTGAATAGGATTTCATGTGATTATTGCATATCATTTCACACCAACTCTTGTCATCAAATGCTATCATATCTACAAATCTCTGACTCTATTGGCAGACAATGTATTCAAACAAAAGTGCGCTAAAGTAGTGATAAAGTTTCACTCTTGTCGTTACAGCATAGCATACAAGTACAGAATAACTAGGGACTATATGCCCATGGTCATCGCATCTGCTTTTATCATGTTCAATTACTGTAAAAACATTAGAATTTAATCATTAATTTGCGATCATCTCTGTTTTCATAAGATTTCTTATATCAAAATATAAAATTGATTGCAATTGAAATAACATTAATTTAATGGAATTGGAATCTATAGTGTTATATAAACTAACAATATATATGTTCAGTAATTTTAATTAAAAAGTATAATTCTATATATCATTAACGAGTTGTGTAATTAAAGTACAGTATCTCCAAATAAAGTTTTGATAACTTTTGATAACATTTGGACAATTTTTATAAAACCTTTGCGCATAAATGTTCACAACTAAATCAATTGGGTTTCAAATCAGATTTCATTGGTTGTGAATATCAAACACAAACTCTTTGCTAACAAATTCAATGAATTCAATACAGTATTCAATATAGTATTGGGAATAAAAGTATGATTTTTAAATATTTCAAAGAATAAGCGATTGAATGAATAAAATAAGGGGAAAAGTGGTGTAAGTGTTACACATATGCTCTGATAGCGGTTTTAAGAGCTATTCAAACGAGAAATTCAGTTCAACTAATTCTTCCTCAACTAAACGATAGGCTTTTGAAACTTATTTCAAAAGGAAATACGACTCCATATGTCCGGAATATGAGCGCAGAGTAGAGTACATATCAAATAGTTTTCCCTTCAAATATAGCCACTTTTGATCCCCATTTCTAAATCATATCAATCAATACATTGACAGACATCTCATTAAACAATATTGTTTAGAGAACCAGAACCACACGTTCAGTGAGTTGTGGATTAATTAGTTATCATAGCATTAAAACATTTACATAAATCTTAATATTTAATTATTTGTATGAATAACTTGTGTAGAGTATTATCGAAGTCTATGAAAGTCTACAAAGTTGTAAAAAGTAAGTAACGATTTGAGTGCAAAACCGAGAAGCCATGGGTCGAGAAGTGAAGTGTAAAATGCTTTTGTATATACATTGAGAAGAAGTGTAATATTTTTTGTATGTAAAATAAATGGGCAAAAGAATAGTTGGCGTTAAGGATATAAACTCGACTTCATGTCAGTGAAGAGGGGGTAAAGAACTGGAGTATTGAACAACAAAAGTAATTAATTTAATTACATGTCATTACAATAGGAGTGTTGAAGAAAAGATCACAACACAAGGGATGCCATATATCATGCAATCCATCACCAAATGACTCATAAAGTCGATGCAAATCTTATAATAAAAGACTTTTTAAAAGCAATTATTTCAGCTTAAAATCAGAAACCGTTTAAAAAATTAGATTTTCTGCTAATATTACAAGAAATTCAACGAAACTATAGTTTTGTTCAGTTAACGACTTATAGAGACTCTCTTAACAGACAATATATCGAGAATTGAAGTGACATTAAATGCAAAATTCATAACTCGTTTGTTATACTTGTATTTGAACGAGACTTTCAAACTTTTTACCACTTGTTTGAAACGATCGGTGAAAATAAATATTTAATAGCAGAGTAAAGGCATCCGCTCTGCCAGACCTCTCATCGCCCAAACACTCATTACAATTGGCTTTGATTTTTAGTGTCAAGAATTAAAAATAGGTTTTTATAGACACTTATAAAGTGTCTCAAACATAACGAGAATCGGATTAATGTTAATGTTTTTTCAGTGATTTGCAAAACAGGGTTTCAGGTCTAATCAGGTCTAACACTGTGTTTGCAAAAGTCAAACGCTATTCGCTTTATAATAAAAAGCACAGCAAGTATTCAATGAATATCACTCTTTGCGCTTACTTTACGTTACTTTACACTCAATTCAGTGATTGAAAGCGCTTTACACCACAGAATCCACAGACAAAACGTATACCTTATTAATACTGCAACTCATAAACTATAACTTTCTTTACATAAATTACTTGTTTTTAGCGTTTATGCAAATCATTGGCAACAAATCTTAAACAAATTGAATGCAAAATATGTATTTCGGGTCATATATTAAATACAATAAAAATAATTAAATCCGATTCCTTATGCATTACATACACATACGTCTACAGTAACGAGAGTACACTGTATTGGCAGCAAAACTATTTGAATGAGTTTTCAATAGACACATACAGTATGACCTAATTATACAATACATACGCGGAAACCGGGATCAAACATGATCAACACAAACATGGTGCAAATGTGCATGCTCATATTACCGCACATACAATACGGGCAATGAATGAGATGTGTATTTGTATGATAAGAGTGATGTGTGAATGGGATGTAGTAATGAGCGACAATTGTATGGTGTGTTTTGAGCCCCGATAGCAACCCATTGCGTGAAATACAGTGTAATGTATTAATAGTATTGGTTTTGAATGGTTTGTATGGTTTGAATGGCTGTGAATGTGTTGGCAGTACTGGTATTGTGACAACACATAGACAACAGGTTTGGGTAATAGGAGAGTGTGTGTGCAGTGTGTGAGCCAATCATATGCTCGCGTCAGTACTGACAGTACAGTACGGCTACACTACAGCTATACTGCCATAAGCTGTGAATAGAGTAGTGTTTGTATGCATTGGTAATGCATTTGTGTTTCAACACAAACCTTATCACAAAATGGCTTCGAATCTGACGGCCATATCGTTGTCCACAATGTTATGAATGAGGCGTTCGATCATTAGGTCATCCGTCGTGTCATTCGTGCGGTAAGTGTTGACCACTTCTACACTCCTCTCACACACGACACACAACACGTGTCTCTCTATCGCGACCATCACTGCCATCGCATCCAAACACCACAAACACATCCATCTCCACAACACTCCACAACACACCCGACCCCTCACTACTACCACACACTCCACCACCAGTTGTGCCACTTCTCGACCCCTCCCTCACACACAACACCCCCACCACTGACCGCATGTGTGGCCACAACTGTGTCCTCAAAGCTGTGTTGCGGTAGTAATGAGTGGTGTCTTGTGTTTGTGTGCACTCAATGGCGACCGATATATGACTTGTGTCTCCACCGAGAGATGTGTTTATATTTTTGCGTTTGGACTGCAATTGATGTGAATTGTGTGGCCTTTAAATGAGACGATTGTTTGCAAATAATATAGTGTTTTGTTTGATATTTAATATTCGGTATAAATATAAATAGTTGTATGCATTGAATGTGTATTTGTTTGTTGAGTGCAATTGAGTTGAGTTGTGTTGTGTTGGGGAGAGAAGGAGAGGGAGAGAGAGAGAGTAGACATGATATGTTGAGGCAGTGGTAATGTAGAGCACTGTCGTGTAGTGCAGTGAGAGAGAGGGCACAGCAATAGCACTGTTGGTGCCTATGGCTGAGCCAAATGGTAAGCTTGTGCTCATATTAGTGCCGTAATACACATCCACTACGGAACACACCAGCCGTACGCTCACAGCCCTCACAACCCTCACAGCGCACACTCACTCTCTCTCTCCCTCTCAGTATTACATGATTATACCCTTCCCTTCACAACAACACAATACAGCACTTAATTACTCGTTAACTAATATTAACTGTTTATTCGTTGCATTATTTTATTTACTATTTAATTGAAATCACAATTGATTTGTTTGCTAAACATATACTCATTTTATCGATGAAATTGAATCAATGGATGTATTGATGGGTTTTGGGATGCGATGGATGTGATAGTGATTGATATATCGGTCTGTTTTAGTTGTCCACAGCTTTGAATGGCTGATGATTTTAGACACTGTTTTAGTATTACATTTTTAAAATGACTTTTAATTTATTGATCGTATTTTTGACGTTTGTTTTTGAATGTTATGGCAATTGAAGACATCATTTGATCACAAGAAGCGAATCCCATTAAAGCAAAGATTCAGTTAATAGTCTTAAGTGGTGTTTGGATTGAATCGACAACTCATTTGTTGTAAACCATAAACTGTTGTTCAGAAAACCCATTGTTTGGTGTGATTTAGTGAGGAATAGACTGATAATCGCAAACAATGGGTCTTCACGGCGGCGGTGAAGAGTCACTGACGAGTGGGTCCAGCGGTTGGGGAACACTTCCACCAATGAATTCATCGTCTGCCGAGTGGGGCAGCGGTTCCGCAAATCACACTTCAAGTGCTAATCATTGGCCAAATTCTTCGCGACAAATGGCGAACTGTGATCAAACTCTGTCGACATCTCCGAAGCCTTCGAGTTCATGGGCTCAGGCGGCCGGCAAAGGACTGAACAATGGACCCATTGGACCAAACCATGATCTCAGTGTGTTTGGCAATAATGATAATTCCACTAAACGACAAACCAATAGTGATTTCCAACAAATTAACAGTGAAATTAAAGACACGGCTCTCGTCTCTGACAACTGGGGAATAACTGTATGTATTGAGTGATTGACTGATGTGAGTGTAATGTAATGGTAATTGCAATTGTCTGTTCCACCTAGGTGATAAACCAGGACTCACCCTGGAAACTCCCTCCGTCCCCTCAGTCAAGTCCAAGAGAGGTTAGTAGCAGTGCTTCGCAGTGGAAGAGCAGCACAAGTTCAGGCACTGAGATCTGGGAAAATACCGTCCGTCACAAAACCAAAGGACCGACGCCTACGCCCACCGCCCAGTCCTCGTCGGGGCAGTCGTGGGGTCCGCACACGCCCTCTACTCATATCGGCGGCACTTGGGGTGAGGACGAGGACAACACCAACCACTGGACTGGTGTTCCCCAACACAACCAACACAACCCCGCGACCAACCAATCCAACACCAGTTCGTCGAGCAGTTGGTCAGCAAACGCCTCCATAGCTAACAATAATACTATGAATAATAGTAGTAATAATAATAATATCAATAATAATAATAATAACGGAAACAATAATAATCCGACTAATAATATGCAGTGGAATCACAACTCAGATAATAGTAAACACAATAACTCGGAGAACAACAGCTCTCGACACAACTCGGAGGGCAGACATAACGCCGAGAACAGACCCAAAATGAACCACAACTCCCAATGGGCTGATTATAATAATGGTAAGCATTGGTTGCACTGTTTGTATGTCAACATTGGGGTAATGGTGTGTTGTATATGTGATTATCTGCAGAACAAAACGATTCCAACGGATCAGAGCCTCAATGGAACGATGCGAAGAGCGGCGGCGAATCGTTCGGCACGTGGGCTCCGGAGTCGACTCACAAGAAAGACGGTTCCGGTTGGGACAAAGACTCAGCTGAGGGTCGGGGCGGTAGTTACGACGACGGGACGGCCGTATGGGGTAATCCTGTGCGCCAGGGAAAGGTGTCGCACTGGAAGGCCGAGGCGGCCGCCGCTGCTGCTGCTGCCGCTGCCAAACCCATCACACAGACAGTCCTGAACCCGAACGGCAATACAACTTCGAGTGGAATGTCTGCAATGATTCCTTCTAGTCCTGGAATGATTCGACTGCCGGCCGGTGCGCCCATTGCTGGCAAAAACAACGGCGAGAATTGGGGCAAACCTTCTCCGCCCATTCCCAGCAGTCGAGGAAATTCGTGGTCAGAGGCGTCTACTCATCGCGATTCGCCCGCAAACAGTACTACCGGTTCTCTATGGTGTGACTCCGACGCCAAGCCTACTATGAATCGAACCCCGAATACACCGAATTGGGCCGAGTCTTCGAACTCTAGTCCACTCGCCTATTGGGCAGCGAAGCCGAAGGCAACTAATAATCAGAATAATCAGAACTCGAATTGGAGTGACGGCCAAATCGACACAAGCAGTTGGGGCGGACCTAAACAGGGAAAGCCTCTCTCCAGAGATATTATATGGGCGAGTAAACAGTTCCGCATTCTTACTGACATGGGCTTCAAGGTATTGGACATCACTTAACACTTACCCCAAACATTCACACTCTCTTACCTCTCACTTCTTGCACTTGTATTCCTAATTCAATGTTTAACTCGTTTTCGGATATGTTTTCACTAAATTCTATACCTCTTGTCAACCATTATTGCAATACAAACAATGAATTAACGAAACATTTTAATGAAATGAACAGAAAGATGACGTCGAGAATGCTCTTCGAAACAGTTCTATGAAACTCGAGGAAGCAATCAGTAAGTGTTTAGTTGTCTAATGATTGTGGCGTCCATTTAATAACACATTTAATGCCCGATCAGATGAACTGAAGAACTCGTCCCCACGAGATTCCAATGCCATGGATTTGGAGAATATGCAGCGCTTTAAGGTATGAATGCAGTGACAATCGGTTGATACCATGTTTAACACATGTCTGTATGGAATAGGGGTCAGGGATGGGTTCGAGCAATACTCCTAGTCTACTTAGCAACACATCAGGCATTGCCAACTCTAGTCTTTCCAGTATTAGCCGAAACCCTTTGGGATCAATTCTGCCGCCACCACATCAACCAACAGCTCAGACACAGTCATTCACACAAGTAGTGTATAAATCAATGCTATGACCAAATGTCTAACATACCTGTGCCCACACACTACAGGCCAATCAGGTTCAAAGTGCCTTAGGATCGAACCCGAATGGAAGTCGCATCGGTGGTAGCGCACAGTCCAATCAATCCAATACAGCTAATCTCCGACTCCTCGTACAACAAATTCAACTGGCAGTTCATGCCGGACATCTCAATGCACAGGTATGCGCACCACCACTACCCATGCATTACCACTACTAATGGTGTGTTACTAATTGTACTGATTGTTGCAGATCTTGAACCAACCCCTGGCACCGCCAACACTCCAACTCTTGTATCAATTGTTACAACAGATAAAGTTCTTACAGCAGTTGCAGGTGTCGGCGAACCAACACAGCAAAACCGGTGCCACAAACCCGGGCGGAGTGCCGGCCCTCCAGTCGTCAATCAATGTACAACTCACTCAAACAAAGCAACGTATTCTTAACCTTCAGAACCAAATCGCCGCACAACAGGCGATCTTCTTGAAAGAGCAGCACCAGAGCCAACAGATAGTACCACAAACTCCCAACGCTATGATGGGCACCGGCTCTAACGCCAACACATCGACAATGCATTCACAGCAGACTTCCAATAACGACTTCTTCAAGAGTCCACAACCAGACAACTCACTTGTGATAAATAATGACAGAGACATCGGCTCTCAATCGTTGTCCCGCTTTCAGACCACTTGGAAGCCAGCGTTCAATAAAGAAGACAATAAAGTCAATGTTAATAATATGATACCCAATGAGTTTAGTCGAGCTCCGGGACCATTGCCTAAACAAAGCCTATCCAGAAGTGATGTCCCGAACTGGACTGGATTTGGCCAAAACGATGAGTCAAGCGGTTGGCCTTCGGACGTGACGGTGAACTCGATGTCGGGTTTGAATCTGAAGCACAACGACTTGAAGGATATGCCGAACGCGCTGTCGGGTGGTCTGCCGGACGCGTACAACGCTCTGAACGATATGGTGCCGGAGTTCGAACCGGGAAAGCCATGGAAAGGCAACTCGAGTCTCAAGAGCATTGAAGACGACCCGACCATTACTCCGGGAAGTGTCAATCGCTCTCCGCTCTCAATCAACACAATCAAAGACCCGCTTTTCAATTGGCCCTCAAAGCTGAGTCCGGGAACGCCTAACACTAACGCCGCCGACTCGTTGTTGTCATTGTCTTCAAGTACGTGGGCTTTCACTCCGCCTTCAAATCCGCACATTAATTATAATACTGTCGACAATAATAAACCTAAGAATAACCTGAAATCCCCGTCCAATTGGGGAGCACTCAATGCTGAGCTTCAATTGAACGCATGCACTGACGGCCTGTGGAGCGGCGGTTCGGTTTCCAAGACTAGCCGTCCGCCACCCGGGCTAACGCCTCAGATCAAGAGTCCGGCCACAACTCTGCCCAACTCTGGAACTGTCAATCCGACAGTGAGCTCAGCTCACAATCTCTGGAATCCAGACAATCGTCAGAACGGCTCCGAGTTTCTCCTCCTTCGCAATCTTACGCCACAGGTTTGTGTCCACACATGAGTCGATGACTGGGTTTGCATTAATTGACTTGTTTTGACAGATCGACGGCTCAACACTGAAGACCTTATGTCTACAACACGGGCCGCTGCAACTGTTCCACTTATTCCTAAACCACGGCATAGCTCTGACCCGATACTCAACTCGCGAGGAGGCGACCAAAGCTCAGTCAGCTCTGAATAACTGCGTTTTAGGCAATACTTCAATATTGGCTGACATCCCACAAGAGGCAGAGGTTCAGCAGTATCTGCAGCTTATCTCAGGTGGTGGTCAACAAATAGCATCCAATTCGCTAAACAATCCCCTAAACTGGTCCCAAAACGGCCAAAACAGCAGTTCATCGAATGGCGTGAACCAGTCATCGGGTCTGTACCGGAACGCCAACAGCTCTCTCCAATTCGCCGGAACCTCCAACTCGACACCATCTAAGATGGACTCGAGTACTACCTCTCCGGGTTGGAACACATCGGGCATGAGTTTGTGGCCGTTCTCTAATTCCGGCAATAACTTATGGAGCGCTCCATCCGGTGCTGCTCTCAATGCTCAGGACAGGAGCACTCCCTCTTCAATCCAAAGTCTATTACCCGGCGATTTACTTGGAGGCGAAACTAATTAACACATCCACACACAGGTAGGCCTACCACAGCCCAACACACACCCGCCCCCTCGCCATCTCCATGTCTCTCTATCTCTCTCTCTCTCTCTCTCTCTCACTACAAACATACATACATTTACATACCCTCTCGCCTCTGATTTTATTTATACAAAATCTATATGTTTTTAATTATGTGTTTTGATATGAAAATAAAAATATCAAAAGAAATTGGAGAGAAATAGTATGAGAGACGGCGACCAAAATAATTGGTGGTAATCAATGAACAATTGACATAACATTACATTCATTAAACACACACAACACAGACCACAGACACGCATACGAAACACATATGATATTAAAATATTGAGATATTATTAGATTTTAAAACAAACAAAACAATTAAACCAATGATTTTAATGCCATTATATTTCTGATTGCAATCGTTTGCAATCAATTAATAAAATGATTGCAAATCAGAATAAAACGCCAAATTATTCGTGCTTTTTGAGCGCTATTTGACGCAAACAAATCAATACAAAATAATACAATTCAATTGGTTTAACGAAACAATTGATTGAATTGATTATTATTATTAATTATTAACGATTATTATTAATTATATATATAAATATATATTATATATTATAAGATAAAGAAAACAAAAAATTTTTGTGTTTTATTTTCAAATTTTTTCAAATCATAGTGTGATTTACTAATAGAGCGAAAAAAATTTAAATGAAAAAACCACTCCTTAATGAATGATATATCAAATTCCTGCGAATTAAACACAGAATTTATTACTCTATTTATTATTATTATAATTATTATGATTTTTTCGAGCAAAGCGTGATTTGATGGACAAAGTGTCAGATCATTTCATCGCAATCTTGTGATACTACGCGTGCTTTATAGTTATGATCGACTTTCCAAACAAATTCAATATTATTATTAATTATTAATTAATATTATTATTATTATTAGTAATTGTATTATTATTATTCATAAAAATGACTGCAAAAAAACAAAAAAAAAGTATAAAAATCCAATAGTTTATAATTTGTGTAAATATGATATATGTTGTAAAATGTATAATAAGCGGGTAATCGTTGTTAATATGGTTAAAACGTTAATTCCTTATAATTTTAATCGTGCGGTGCTTTCTCTTTGCTCAGTGATCACCACAACAAACCACATACACAACATATATATGTATATCGTTCTGTATGTATGGTATATATATATGTATGTCCGGCGCCGCACCCATACATACAAGTCTACGATATTTTCTAATTTTAATTAATTGAGAGAATAAGACGTGTTTTAAAAGACAAATTATAGATATCATCAATAAGTGGCTCACTATTCATATTTAGTGCTGATTTTGAATCAATATTTTTGTCACAAATTCGTATCGAAATAAATGCACAATAAATACAAACGAAACAAATATTGATATTATTAATTAATTAAACAAGACTTGAAAAAATAATTTGTGCACAGAATTTACAGTTTAATTATTTGATTATTAAATTTGAATTTTGATTTTGAAACGAAAATTAAGCATTTAATTAGTATAGTATATATGGAGTATATGTATAGATATTGGATTGAGTTTTCTTTAGTGCATAATTATAATTAATTGTATATTATTTTTAGGACCCATTCAGTCAATTGTGATTTGAGAGGAAAAACGATTGAATTGTCGACATTTGAATATTTCAATTCAATTCAATACAATTTCATTACAAATTCAGTGCACATTCGGGTCATTGGAATCATTAGATGTTAATTTAGACGATCATTGATTTGATTGATTTCGTGCTTTTCATTTTATTTGTAAATTTAATGCACAAAATAATTGGATAAAAAAGATTATCACTATTTTAAACAAATTTGAGTCAATACTTCAATTGGTCGGTACGAGTGGTATATCAGAAGCAATGGATTGTTTTGATAACTCGATCGGCAAATGTCTAACTTAGGCTCTGGCCGTGCCTTTGATTTACAATCGATATTTCGGTTATAAATTGATAATAAAATGAAACTGTTTTTTGCATATTTCAAGAGCTCACCAAATGTGATGTCCTGACCCCCCACTGGCCAAACCACTGGCCATCGGCCGGACATGTGTTCTAAATTATATTAAATATATTAAGATTTCAATATTACTGATCAAAACATAGTTTAAAACTTAAATTATTATTAATTGTCTTCTAATTAACGACAAAACTTTTAATATGCATTAAAAACAAATCATTCACTAATTTATTATATCAAAAGTTTTAGTCTAAATTCAATTGCTCTTACGATATGTTTCATGTGGGTTCATTTGATGGTTCATATTTTACATTTATACATAGGTTTACTCATAGCACAGAATAGGCATCGATTCGAATAGGAATTAAATGCAATGCTATGATTAAGTTTTATGATGAGTATATTATATGTAAAAGTATTAAAATGAACCATCAAATGAACCCACATGA
>CAJPIZ010001219.1:0-17823 GCA_905368565.1 Medioppia subpectinata | reverse complement strand
CCACGTATTCAAAGAATCACTTGTCGGCACTGTTTAGGAAAACACCCGATTTGGCCGAACAGTTCAGAAATGCCGTCAGTTCTCTCATGCTATACGAGTGCCCCAACCCTGACCTCAATGACAATCTGTCGATGGATTGGTTCGTGATTTCGGCCAAAAAGTATCAGTTGAACGGAAAGTCGATCGAAGAGTTGTGCGAATACAACGCCGAAGTGGCCGCACAACTGAATCGGACACAAATCTCACAGACCTGGAAGATATTGATGCAAATGTTTAACACAAACGTCAGGAACGCTACCCTCAGCGGCAGCGGTAATGTCAACTCGATTACAGTCGGAACCATTACCGACTTTAATGACAAAAGTGATCCAAACAATCCCAGTCGACACGCCAGTGGCAGCACCGGTAGGCATCTGAGTGGTGGCAAACCCATTGATCAATTCAATACGAACGACACGTCTGGCAATGAAGACGAGTCCGACTTGAGTGATATTATTGAAGACAACAGTCAACCCAAATACAAACGCGTGTCTCAGCCGTCGCCCAAACGGCAACTCTTTGGCGACCATTTCTTTCTTGAAAACGATATGTTATCTCAATCTGGTTTCGAATTGAGTCAATCGAGTACTTTATTTGATCCAATGAGTCAACAGGACTGGGAGTTACCGCGAGAGGCCTTCTTTCCCCGACACGCCATTCAAGACTGTTCTATACCTCCGGATATAACCGACGCTAATATAGAGCCCAATTCTCCGACCACTAGTTTGGATGAAGACGACGAAGTGCTTAATCCAATGAATTTCATGTCCATCAGTGATAGTGACTCTCATTCACATTCAGTGCTGTCATCTCGAGCGCCGCCGAACCCCGTCTGGCCCTTCACCGGTTTGGTGGCAGAAATGTTGCACTTTTACGCCTCTCAGGGCGACGTCCAAACCTCGGTCTCCATTCTCATCGTTTTGGGCGACAAAATGAAGACATCGATCGACGTGTCGATTCAGCAACAGTGGTATCAGTCATACATCGATCTCTTAAGCCGTTACGAGCTGTGGAGTGTCGCTAATAAAGTGATCCGTTTGTGTCCGCATCCGTACATCAATACTATGAACCAGTCGTCGACCACAATATACACGACGTGTGGTGTGTGTCGTAAAGCTCTGAACTCAAAGGTGAGTTGGCTGTGCGAACGATGTCGAACTGCGCCCTCAAACTGTTCCATATGTCATGTGGCGGTCACCGGTCTCTATGTCTGGTGTCAGGGCTGCGCACACGGAGGACATCTGCAGCACATCCAGGAATGGTTGGCCAACAACACCCTCTGTCCCGCCGGTTGTGGCCATCACTGCGAATATACTTAAATTAAATTGTTATATATTTTTGGTTCTCTTCTTGTTTTTAATAGTTATATATATTTTTGTTGAAATCATTTTTTGTGATTTAAATGGAGTTCTCTTATAATGAACTCTATTTAAAAGAATAAGTTTCTATAAAATTTGAATATTTATTATTTTATTTGTTTTTTTGTATTAGTTTTCATTTAGGAAATTTTTATATGAAATAAATTTAAATTATTTTTCAATTTTGTGAATATTTATAAGGAATGGAGAAATTTGAGAATAAAATACAACTTTTTATGAATTATTGTACGAATATATTTGCCAGAAAAACTACATAATAAATAACTATTTAAATGTCATTTAATAAAACAAATGTTTCGCTAAATTATAGACGACTTAACCTTAAACTTGGAAAAACCGATTGAATTTATTTATTGAGTAAAAATTATTTGACAGAAAATAAACATTTTTTTTGGTTTTTAAAGCAAATAAGTTATCGGATAAAAGCCAATCGTCAGTCACTAATTGTTTTAATTGCTTATAAAAACATATTTAAGACAAACTGTGTTCCACTTAATCGTCTTAAAGCAACGAAACATCAAAAATAAAAGAGTAATAAAAGTTTCTTTTGTTTGCAAAGCAATTGAGTGCAAACACATCACAAATTTTCTAAAAAACTCTTACTTTAATCTAAAAGAGTTGTGTATAAAACATATAATGCAAAACTCATACCATATAATTAAAAACCAATTTTACGGAGAGTTTATATCGCTTTTAATTACTCGCTTAATATCGATATCATTCACTCGGATATAACGGCGATTAACAGACCAATCATGCAATCCATTCAATGTTGGGTTCAATAAAATATTTAATATTAATTGTTATCTCAAACAACATTAGCTCTAATTTCTTAAGCCATTAATTTATGCGTTTGTTTTTCTTGTTGTTATTAATTATGATTTATTTGCCATAATTTTTTGCATTTAATTATTTATTACATTTACAAGACTTTTGTTTTCAAAATTTATAAATTTAATGATTAATGGCTTGTAATTAATCTCAAGAATCTTAAGTTAAAAATTAAATTTAAAAATCTATTCACTTTTTGTAAAAATGTTTTACAACTAATAAAAACCATTTTTCTTAACACTTTGTGTTCAAAAATTTATGAATAAATATAATAAAAAGTTTATTAAACTTTATGTTAGGCATTTTTATAGAAATAAAAATACATAAATAAATTAATTTTATAACATGTATTTAGTTTAGTTTATTTAAGGTGTACTGAATTTACTAATAAATAATTTTAATTTGATTTTAAACATTATTTACAAAAATGGGAACATTTCTGTTTGAATGATATTTATTTGATTGTCGGTCTCTTTAAAGACTTACATTTGTCATCAATAATATATGCAATGGTTATCAAAATAACTTTTCAAATTGTCATTCTTGAAAATATTTAAAATAAATTAAAGTTAAATAAGTTTTACAAACAGATTCATTGACTTTTCACAAAAGAAATGGGTCTCAAAAATGCACCCATAACTTATGGACCATAAGTCTGCATACATTGAATGTATTGTAATTTTAATGCCATTTAAGCATTGTTTTAGATATTTGACAACTGTTTGAAATGTTTATTGAAAAGTTTACATATAATTTGAATAAATGACAAAAAACATTTTTGTGGGCAAACATACCCTTCTTTAGAGTGCTTTAAAACAATTAAACATAATTTGATATAATTGTGAAGATATATGAATGGGTTGGCAGTGATTGCGGCACTCGTTGTTCAACGAAACAATTAGTGTATCGAGAATTTGATGAAATCGTTAGTGTATTCAATGAATACAGTATATGATTGTCGACTCCCCCTAATCGGTGCATACACTGTGTAATAGTGTAATACCTGCCATACCCTCAGGTGTATTGCCTGTGCAATCGCTGCCGGCTCTAAGCGTTTTGATTTGTTGAGTTGTATAAGACTTACGTATATAAAACTTTATATAATATTGTATGGCATACACTGTATAAGTGCAACGCTTGGCCACCGGTTCACTTGAGTTGAGGTCTGACAGCCTTTTGCAGCAACACTGAAGGCATTTGTACTCGAATTCACGTAAGACTTACTTAACTTTCGAGTGAATGTTAGTTTCGTAGTTGAGAGGCAGTGCACTAGTAGTGACTCGTCTCGCAATACTAGGCTATTATATAATATATGGTTTAGAGCCTTACCTGTTGTGCCACTCATCCGATTCAGGTATCCAACAGGAAAATGGCCGAAACATTGGGTCGGCTCTCGTCAGAGACCCGTCTCTTACGCTGTGCTCCTTAACTGCCAGTTATATCACGACCACTCTCTCCATCGCTACCCTAGCTATACATTCAATACAGTGTTATTGCCTGTGAAAACTTAAATCATATGATCAAACAATATCGCAAACTTTGCTCATATGTTTGTTTCACTAGTTTTTTAAATATCAAAACTCGAGCCTAACTTCTCCTCGACATCATCTCTTCATCGCTTGTTATAATCATGAAATCGATCCATCCGTTCGCTTACTGACAGATATTCTCATCGATTTAATTAATTTTTGTGTTTTTGCCGCAAAATATTCATTCATTAATATTATTGCAATTATTGAATCGGAAGTGACTTTTAGTTTTGGAGAAATTACAATTGCAATTGTTGACTCAAAAGTGGATATTCATTAGACAATTGTCTGTATGTGTGGGAAGTGCTGAAGATGTCGACTGCAATCAGTCTGAGCCGTCGTTTTGGTGCCACTTCTTACGAGAATGTGTGCAACCGTTGCGCTCATGTGGTCTATTCGGCCGAAAAGATCGGACCCCTAAAGGACTTTACTTTCTATCACCACAACTGTTTCAAATGTCACGTCTGTGGCACCAAATTGACACTTAAGACTTATTTCAACAATCAACAGGACCAGGAGGACAAACAGGTCAGTCACACCACACCATCCATACCACTAATATGTCTTCATTTGTCATTTTAGCACATATTTTAGGACATATTTTTTGTTTGCATTTTTTGTGCATAAAATATATATATATTTCTTGAGACGATTTATTACTGAAAAGCTTCTGAAATGTTTTTTCTCATTAATTATTTTGTTCTAAAAAATTCTTTTCCAATCGTTTGAATGTTTGATAAAAAATTGAATGATTTATCGGTTGGCAATGCTTTGCAATACATTTGACACTCATTTTAGAAATAGTTTTTTGACTTTAATCTAAAAACTTCTCATTTTTCTTCATTTCATTAAAATACCAAAAATACCACAAAAAATATGCCAAACAATTATATAATAGTGACAAATGAGTTATGTCCTCATCTCCACTACATATACATTCAAATATATCAGATTTTATCACTTATTGCTAAAAAGTTGTATCTATTTCTTGAGAATGATCTGCAAATAAATTGGGTTCTCGTAAATGAACTCAAAAATTGATTTGTAAGTTATATTTCTACACGAATACGAGTATAATTTTTAAAATTTACAAAATTTAACTTATTTTACATTTAAATTAATTTTCGCAAATATGATTTATGTGTTGAAAACCTTTTTTCGTTTAATACTTATTATTACGGAAATATTCACAACGAGTCTAACATTTCAAAGCCTCGATTACACGAAAGGCATAAAATTGCAAATTTTCACATAATATAAGTTAAACTCTCAAATGGTTTTAAATGCTTTTTTAAATCGCTTTCACTTGAAGTTCACTGTCCCTCACATTTTATGGGCCGGAAGTAAACGCTCGTCACAATTAGCAACAAATTCATACAAAATTTATAATGCATTATATAATGCATTACATTATGAAACTTTAAATCCATAAAAATTGTACAATAAAAAAATTTACAAAATATATCTTGCATTACATTATCGCTCAAAAATCATTGCATTCAAAAGTTTGTACTGATTTTCTCAAACCTTTTTGAATTCTAATTAATTTTTTCTTTGCCTGAAAGTAAACCTATCTTTTCTGTCAATCTATTCAATCGTTTTTGCATTTAATAAAACTATAGTAAAACTTTCTCTTAAAAGTTTTGTTGGTTTTTTTGTTGCTTAAAACAAATACATTTCTCGTGTGTTATGTTTTATATTTTACGCAAATAATAAAATGTGAAAATTAATATTTCCCAAAACTATTGAATTATGTTTTTAATATATTCTCGCAAAGAAACAATAAAATCAATTTCAGGGCTAAACATTAGGGAAACAGTCTGTGTTTTATTAACAATACAACTTAAAAGGGAAATGATTTGAATAAAAATCACATTTGATCTCAAAATTGAGACAAATACAAAGCATTGTATGCTATCATACCATAGGTTTGTTATAACTTATAACGTTGTTTATTTAAGTGAATGATTTGACTAAATCAATGATAAAAGTAGTTTTTCATTACCAGCAAAATAGTCAATTCTGTGGTTACCTATAATTAGCATATTTGCACATTTGAGTTGCATTCGGTTCTTCTAAATGAAAACTCAAATAAATTTAATTAGCATTTTTTGCCACAATTTTATTTTTAAATTAATTGAATCCAAATTAAAGGCCGGGAAATCGATGGGAAATATAAAAAGTTATAAACAGCTGAATAGCATGAATGGCCATATTATGCAGTTTCGCTTTCTTTGGGCTACAAATTCTGGACATAACTTATTTGGAGAGAGAGAGAGAGAGAGAGAGAGAGAGAGAGAGAGAAATTTATCCGAGTTATCCTTCGTTCCAACAGATAATATAAACAAACTTTACATTACGTTTTGCTGCCATCCATTCACTCTCCCATCAAAACCATTTGTATGAATTAATAATGAAAATGAGGCGAACTTTTTATATAAAAGTATAGCTGTATTGAGTGGAAGGGAATGGAAATACACTGCAAATTGCATTTCACTACATATTCTCCCTCTCCCTCTCTCGTCTCCCTCCCCTCCTATCCCCAGCCCTTGCTATATGTGTGCGCTTTTGTTATAAAATTCTGGGTGTAATGTATTATATGAATTAGTGGTCATATATATAGTGGCCATTCTCTACACATGAACCAAGAATTAGGAATATTTTTATGTAATGTATAATTCTTAGCCGTTTTGTATATATTTGTCTCCGCTGTGAATGAATGAGTGCTAACATAAACATTGGCTAATGTTTTATGTTATTAGAGCTAATTGATGGTCAATGAAAATATAAATACATTTTTATAGTATAAATACTAAATAATATTTAAGTGAAAAACCTTTACCTGAAACATAATATAATTGTAGAAAAAATGTAACGAAAGACTAGAAATACATAAATATTTAAAAAGCAGAGTTAATGTAAACCAACTTTAATGAAAATATTATTTTTATGCAAACATTCTATGCAGACATTGAATAAAAATGAATGATCAGAATATTATTTGATATCACATTTACATATCATATGGCAGTTGTATGTGTTGAACAAAATACTATAAAACTTATAGTATAAATGCTATTGAATTAGCATTAAAATGAATATTTGTGAGAATAACATTCAGTATATTAATTACAATAATGAAAATTGAAACTTTAAAAAGCAAATATAATTATTTATTACACAAGTATTAAATTTTATAGCATTTATAATAATAATAAAATTAATTGCATTAGTAATTAGTAGTGCAAATAAACTGTACAGGTAAAATTCACTTATTTTGTGATATAATTATCATGATATGAATCATCAAGGTAGGTTTTATGTCTGGAATAAGACAATGCATATTATACAAAATAAAAGTATTGCACTAACATCAAAAAATTTGTTCAAATATATTCAATATAAGTACCAGGCTTAATTTATTGAAATAGCATAGATATTAAAGTTTATCAAATGTTTACTAAAGTATTGGCAGTTATTCTTTGAATATTGAGATAAAACAGAGAAAAGAGTTATCGAATATATAAATGACAAAAAAGCACTCAATTTCGTAACAAATTCATGGGAAATGTTTTACATTAAAAAGTTTGTTATACTTTGAAATAAAAGTTATTTATTATAATATAAATTAAAATTCCGGCCCTTTTTGAACGAATTGTAATAATAGTAAAAGTTATTCAATCCATTCAAATATCATTACAAAGGGTTGGGAACGGTATTTGCAATCATTTAATCAGACAATTAGTGTCCACTAATGTTTTTGTTGGAGACATTCATACAATAATGTCAATATCATTGGGAATACACAGCATATGTGTATTATTTTGTAGAGAGAGAGAGAGAGAGAGAGAGAGAGAGAGAGAGACTAATATCTCATATAATGTACAAAATGGTAACAAAATTATGGACAGAGAAAACAGAAACCAAAAGCAAAACTTAATTGCAGTTTACTTTTTGCTGTTAACAGCGAAACCAAAACAACAAATAGCAGTAAATGTTTGTCTTAAATATCATTGTATTGTCGCAAATAGCAATCAAACGCAACAATTTGTTGCAATCAATTGTTAAGTGAGTTTTGATTGCCATTAGAAACCAGATTATTGTCGATAGGAATTAAGCTATTCTTAAATGGCATGAATAGGCACTCGACACCACTACCTATGTCTACACCTGGATCATTCACTTATAATATATATTTTACATTGTATATCGGTGCTTTATTGCAAGTACCATGCACTTTTAGTTTGTGATCTATCGATCTCTAAACTTTCCTTTATATACATGACATTTATGCACTTCAATGAGATTTCCATTTTATTTGCAATAATTGCAGTCATTCTGTGATATAATAGCTAGAAATCTAAATAATAACGGCATTCAAGTACTTATGTTCCTTAGGATTTGGTTACTTAGCGCTGGAGATATGAGATAATTGCCAAACAATTGTTAAAAAGTGTTGGCATAAAACAGCGCTTAAGACTAAATTATAAAACTTTATATGAGTTTTAGTGAGAAAAAAGGTGAGTCGGAAAGGGGTTGGGATGGGTATGGGGTTTAAACGCTAGCATAATATAACAGGTGAATCAAATGTACTGTTTATACGCGATGTGTAATAGCATTGAAAAACTTGTAGGAATTTTTCAGTACCGTTACTATTAATACCATAGACAAGCCGTACGGTTATGTACAGCACTAGTAATGCATGTTTGATCAGTCAGTGCTCACACGCATCCACCCATATATGCCATTCCCATACCATTATTGCCAACGATATTCACTTCACTGCCAGAGAGTTATATGATTTCACTCGTCGAGAGTAAACGAGACACAAGTTTTGGTCTTTATATTAATTTATGTATTTAAAGGACAGATTAGAGCCCAGACTCTGGTTATGTATGTGTTGTGTATGTATTGTGTTTTAATTGCTAGTGACTGACAATTTCTCTCTCTCTCTCTCTCTCTCTCTCCCCTCCCTCTCTCATACACACCCTATCAAATACCTGCCGACCATTTAATTCATATTTACAACACTTTTTTCTCACTCTTTATGAGTCACTCATTCATTACAAATATAAAAGTTATCAAATATCTTTTTCGTTATTAATGTAAAAATAATTTATATATCACAACAATTTTGTCGTACAAATCAGTGGAGTTTTTTCCACAAAACAAATATTTGTTTTATTTGCAAACATTAAACTTTTACATATTATTATTCAATTGTTTGATTGTTGTTTAACTGAATTATAATAATTTTTACAGATATTTCGTCAAATGTATCGCTGATATTAACGAAACAATACTATTATTCTGTGCATTAATACAATATATAAATACAATATATAAATACATGTCATAAGCGATATATATCGGCGCTCTTCACGTGTAAATTATATCATTCAAGTGTTGCCTAAATCTCAGACCAAAGGCACAGAATATTCGCGTCAAAACAGTTGTTCAATAATAACGATAAGAATAATAATAAGAATCACAAGAATCTGAATACAGAATAGAAGAAAAAGTTTTGTATTATATTTATTGATATTTCATCCTCTTCTTCATCACTCGACACATACTCTTCAACAGAAAGGGTATTGTTTTTAAAGTGCAAAAAAAGTTGTTATAAATAAAGTGCATCAAAACAAAAATGTTTGATTACTTAAACTGAAAACAACGCGAGAAATATTCTCTTAAATTCTCACTCATATTCACGACTCAACACATGTGTAAGGATTTGGTTAAACACCCAAAACAATAATAATATTGATTGATATTTGAATGTAATTTTTCTGTATATATTTATATAAACGTTATGTTACGCCGGGATGTAGTGTATGGCCATCCGAGCACATCGTTTACATACATTTGGGATTTGTCTACAAAGAAATGAATGAAATTAACATATATTTTATTCCCATCTCAGGTGAGCCATGCCTTCCCTTTACTTCCCCTTTGTATTTGTATTTATATTTTTGAGGCACTTTTTATGTATACTATTCTTCATAAAAAATACTATAAATTATAGTTTTTTAATATAAATTATTGCTCCCTAACTATGGTTTTAATATTCAAGCCATTGGTTTTGATATAAATATTTTATTTATATTTTATACACATTTTTATGTTCAATATGTGAGTGTGTGTTATATGTGATGAACGAACGGGAACTACAAATTAAATATAAAATAATACACTAATAGTAATAATAATGATATATAAAAAATATAATCAGCAAACAATATGGGAGTTTACCTAGTGATAAGTTTTCGCATAAACTAAATGTAGAGTGCAATATTACATATAAATTAATCTAGAGTTTTTATTATTATTTTTTAATGCATTTGCTGTCCGTTATAACAATAATAATAATTAAATAATATAATAATATTAATAAATTTAATAAACCTATTGAGAACCCCTCCCCCTTACAAAATATAATTATGATTTAGTTTGTAAAATACTTCATAATATCTAATCAAATAGTGCAATGTATGGTTGTATTTGCCCTCCTTTTAGTGTAAATATTAATAATAAAATTATAATTAAAATATTTTTATTTTTTATGCATTATATAAACACAGCTATCGTTTCATTAATATTGTATATTTTCGTGATTTATTGAAAAAATAATTGAAATAAATGCAACAAATAATAGTGATATCAATTGTTTGTGCGAAAATGTGGGAGAATTATATCGATAGTTGAGTTTTTGAGGTGTATTTTATTTGTGGTTATAATAGATTTGTTAACCTGGATATGTTGATAAAAGGCCATATTTGCACAGGTATTTCATTGCACTCCACTCGTAGCTCTCTCTCTCTCTCTCTCTCTCTCTCTCTCTCTTAATAGATCACAAAAAAGGGAATTAAAAAAGTTTTTATAATATTAAAGGAAACGCAAACACATCCGTCTATTAGTTGACTCCAACAAAGTAACACCACATATAGTCATCTCTCTCTCTCTCTCTCTCTCTCTCTCTCTCTTTCATTGTCTTTATGTTGTAAGGGATTGAATGGGGGAATAAACAGACCTTTTATTTTATAAGGTAAAATTCTTAGGCCATATATAACACATAGAGTATATAGTGAATGAGAGACTGCCACTACTCCAGCAATATATCCTACTTTCACGTATCTCTTCACGTTTGGTTGTGTTTCATCGATGCAACAAATTTTTCATAAAAGTCACGTCTCTCTCATCTTTACTTTTCTCTCTACACTAGAGCTGTCTTTTTGATGCCTCTCTCTCTCTCTCTCTCTCTCTCTCTCTCTCTCTGATGCCATTCTTTATACTCCTTTTGCTCTCATTGTTGTTATCCTTCACTTATTTCTTATACTTAAGAGTATATATCGTTTGCTGTGCTCTCAGACCAGAGATTATAGAATTGAGAGAAAGAAGAAGAAAAATGAAAACATAATATATATTATAAAATACAATACAATACACATGTATTGATGAGCAAATGCTATACGAGTTATGCTCTCAGTTTCCAATCACATCGATATCATTGAAAACATATGAAGACAGCGATAGTTAGACACCAGGAATAGTGTGTCGACTCTTATAACTAGTAGACTAAAGCTCTGGAAACTGAGTCCAAACGACATACCCTTCGCTATAATACTTGTGTATGTATTGAATGTCTTTAAGAAACAACTGTTGAAATGAGTGAACAATTTTTAACGACTTTGTGAAACACCAGTCGGGAAACAAATCGGCAGAAAAAATAACTCAAAACTAAAAAAACTTTATTTCTTTCATTATATAATACAGTCGTTTGTAGGGAATGTACAGTCGATGGGAAACTCAAGTTTCATATAATAATGAAATCGATATATAAGTGAAGAAAATTGTGATCAAATTCTGTTTTGTTGTAATAAAGATATTTGAAAATTGAGTTTTTGTTTTGCTGTTTTGAGTTAAAAATCTGGAGTAAAAAACTATATAAGAATCTCGTTTATGACATAAAACTAAACCTTATATTATCGGTCGTATAGAAGGCATACAATCGCTGTTATATTCTCTATAGCTATGAAATGGCACTCAAAGACTCAAAGATTGTTTGTTTTGTATGTTTTAGTCGAGAATTTAGTTCACTTTTATGAGTCTTTCGCTTAAATGATGGCAACGATAATGTCTATCATAACACAAATAGTATGGCAAACACTAAATACAGACAGCAATAGGAAGCCCAACACAAAAACAATACGATTCTGTGTCACTCATTGAGAGCGAGAGAGAGAGAGAGAGAGAGAGAGGGCAATGAAATGTATGGTATATAAAAATCAAAAGTGTTCCATAGGTTATCTCATATATAAGTTATCTAACATTTTGAGTGCATTTTTATCAAATTTCAGTCTTCCCTATCCTTTCGATAGTTGTCTTCCGTTTTTCTATAATCATTGAAACTTACAATAAGTGTATTTCAAATCATTTTTGTGTGATATAACGGGTCGTGTAATGCAATGTCTGGCCAAAGAAATTGGTTACTTAGGAAATACATGTTATCGCAGAGTAAATGGGGACACAATATGACAGCATTACAATCGTTGTTAATTGAGTTGAAATCATTGGGCAAATAAATGCCAGTGTTTACAGATATGCGGACCGAAATGCTTATCGTATGTGAAACTATTGTTTTAAGCGTTAAAATATTAATTTTCATCTTTTTTCTGCAAATTTATTTTTTTTGTATAAATCATTGCAAACATTTGCTTTCATTTTTATGGGATGTTTTGTTTCTCTCTCTCTCTCTCTCTCTCTCTCTCTCTCTCTCTCTCTCGCATTGAAAGCAACAAAAAACAAATTCAATTAATTGTTGTTAAAGTTGATTGACAAACATTATTCAATAACGCATTCAATCATTCCCAATGTGTGCCGTAAATTATAGTGCACTGAAAAAACAGTCTGTAATTCAATTCAAACAATTGTTAAATGGATACATAAAGAGAGCTATTTATAAATTACTGCCAACTCTACTGTCTATTAAAGCCTTCAAATTAGTTGTGAAATAAAAAAAATTCAAAGAGTAGGAGAGAGAGAGAGAAAGAGAGAGATGACTATATGTGGTGTTACTTTGTTGGAGTCAACTAATAGACGGATGTGTTTGCGTTTCCTTTAATATTATAAAAACTTTTTTAATTCCCTTTTTTGTGATCTATTATTCTGTGACTGAAAGAGAACTTTCACTTTTTGGCTCTTATATTAAATTTAAACTTTTATTTTTCTACACAAAAAATTAAAACTTATTTCTTAAATCTATTATATAAAAAGTGTTGCAAAATCAGAGAGAATGCGAGAGAGAGAGAGAGAGAGAGAGAGAGAGAGAGAGAGTATTCATACAATAATGTCAATATCATTGGGAATACACAGCATATGTGTATTATTTTGTAGAGAGAGAGAGAGAGAGAGAGAGAGAGAGAGAGAGAGAGGACAAAAATAGTTGACAAATGAGTGGCAAAAGAGTGTGACTTTTATTGACATTTTTTGGATGGGTTGGCATTAATCAAATCAAATCAATAATAGTGTTTGAATGGGGAGTAAATCGGGAGAGAAAGGAGACAAACACTCGGCCGCTATTGTATTGCTTTAATCTCTATATTAAATGCCAAAAAGAAACTTAAAAAGAAAAGTAATGCTCAAGAGTTAGCTCATGATTATTGCCATTAGCGAAGAGGGGAAACAAAAAACATCAATACAATAATGTTTTGGCATAAATGTTTGATTATTGTCTTAAAACCAATACTCTATGCCATATAAAAAGCACAGTCTATTGTTTAGTGCCATAAAGTTATCCCCAGTAATCGAAATGAGCAAAAAAAAGTATAATTCATTGACAGTCGCGCCCATACCTTGTCTTTCCTGTGCTATAATTGATTGAGACATATTAGGTATGAGCTAACTATGGCTATAAATAAAATGATACCTGTGCTCACCCTGGGTTCTGGACTCTCTCTCTCTCTCTCTCTCTCTCTCTCTCTCGTTGTCATCCCATTGCTATGAGTTCTCATACCATCCTATCATTCCTCAAAGTCACGGAACTTTTTTGAATTGTTGTTGTTTTCAATTTAAGAGAACAGATCGCAAACATAACACATGTGTATAAATGTATTGATTTTTTTATTCTCTCTTAAAAAGATTTTTCTTTTACTGAAAACCCTATTAAGAGAATCACTTTTCTCGAGAGGCGTACATATATTTGATATAATATTATCACTTATTTCTTACACAAGAATTACATTTCAAATCCTTTAGCATTTAAGCCCAAAGTCTATTAGTAACGACTTATTCTCTTTCTCTCACTCTATGTTTATGTTATTTACATATATTTTAATAACTTTTTCACATTTCTCTTCTCGTTATTATTGCAGAAAGCAATTTAAAAACTCACTCTTCTATACTATTAACATATTATAGAGTGTACGCCACTATCAGTACAGCCATCGGGCATACAATAAGTATTGAATGGTTAGTCTGTCTGGACTACTGAATAAACCATATATTAGTTGTGTTGCGATTCTCTTATTTTTATTTATACAATAAAATAAAAATATATATTTTCATGTATTTGCCTCTTATATAATAAGTCCCTAGAGTTCAGACATTACCATACATTAGATGAGGAGAGAGAGAGAGAGAGAGAGAGAGATTCAGGTGCCATACCAAATTGGGTTAACCAAAATTATTATTATTTGATTTTAGTAAAGTATTAGTTTTCAAACTCCAAGAGATAGATAGAAAGCGGAGAATGAGAGCGAAAGAGAGAGAGCGAAAGAGAGAGAGAGAGAGAGAGAGAGAGAGAGAGAATCGTCTTAACTCTTGTACATATTATACTCTGAGACCAGACTTTATCGACAAATCTACTCCTCTTTCTGGTTGTAAAGCAAAACATCCGGAAACTGATCGCTAAAGTTGGGGAATAAAATGAGAGTCCATTTATAACTAATCCCGTAAAATCAGATTTCGGCGATAAATGCCTGATATTAGCGATAACTTTTCAAACTCTAGTTTTTGTCAATAAAAGTGACATTTCAGGAAAATTTTGCATTTCTTTTTTCTCTCACTGAAAACTCCACATATTTTTGGTCATAAAATAAATATTTCGAAACTCACGACAAATTGTGAAATCAAAACATTTTTATACACAAAAATATTTTCTACATTAAATTCATTGAGAATTTATGTAATCTAAAAATGGTTTGAATGAACTAACAGTTTGTGATATAGAGTACCCGTGAATAAAGACATTACTGATAACAAAAACAGTTGTCAGTTGTCTTCCCAACACTATTATGACTACAGAGTACTTGTTTTTAACCCATTTCTTATGTAATTATATAATTTTATCGACAGGAAAAATGTGCAACGATTCTGCATTCCAACCGATAGAGGTTTAACCGTTTCTTTTACCACTTCTATGTCAAGTCTATGGCGAACCCATTCGCAGTGTTTTGAGATATTAAAATTTTTAGACATAAACGCAAACATAAAAGCAATCGTAAAAATGACTACAATTTTTCTACCAATGAATAGATAAAAGGCATAACTTTTCATTTTTACTGAAATATCAACGTTTATGTGGAATAAAAATAGGAATAAAAATAAGTATAATAACCACTCATATCCTGTATTGTATTTGTTTGCATAATAGAGTACCCAAGGGCTGAACGGCTCAAGTTTTTCAGTTCGCCTTCAAAATTACAGAATATTTCTTATAAACTTCTAAACGCCGGACAATAAGCGAAATCTTAAACTAGAGTTTAAAAGTTGTGTTTAAAATAGAGGCAATTATTTCCGCAATAACCCCGACCTATGCCTCCTTCAGAGCGCCCTATCATTGCTTATCCCATATATCTATACATCTATAAGATGTGGTTTTTTCAGAGGGGTTTCTGTTTCACTGTTTACACATTCAAAAGGAAAATCAAATTAGATTTTCAAATCTCATTCCTCTGTGACTTTTATTCGTTTCGTTTTTTATTTTTATCCCACATTTATATTATTATATTTATTATTATTACACAATTGAATGGAAAGAGTGAGAGACGAGATAGCGATCATAAAAATGAGATTAAAATTTTTATATTGAGAATACTATTTGAATAAAAGAATAAAAATATAATTTTTATAACAAATAAAATATCAACGAATAGATGAAAAGATATCATTGAATGAATAGATTAATGAAATAATTGTATTATAAATTTTCAGTTCGCCTTCAAAATTACAGAATATTTCTTATAAACTTCTAAACGCCGGACAATAAGCGAAATCTTAAACTAGAGTTTAAAAGTTGTGTTTAAAATAGAGGCAATTATTTCCGCAATAACCCCAACCTATGCCTCCTTCCGAGCGCCCTATCATTGCTTATCCCATATATCTATACATCTATAAGATGTGGTTTTTTCAGAGGGGTTTCTATTTCACTGTTTACACATTCAAAAGGAAAATCAAATTAGATTTTCAAATCTCATTCCTCTGTGACTTTTATTCGTTTCGTTTTTTATTTTTATCCCACATTTATATTATTATATTTATTATTATTATACAATTGAATGGAAAGAGTGAGAGACGAGATAGCGATCATAAAAATGAGATTAAAAAAAATATAACTCTTATGATAAACTTATTTTCTTATTTTTATATTAAAAATATTGTTTATTTTATAGTTGCTTATCTACTTTTCTATAGTAACTTACTTATCTAATTACTTTATTAACATAATATTTATCATTTATGAATCTAAGCGATAGTGTGTTGAATGCGGTAAATGTGGTGAATGAGGCCATCCATTAGATAAATCACATTTGCAATGCATTATTGGCGGTCAGAATGTTTAGTTACCACCACTTGTTTGACAGACATTACCTGTTTATTTGGCTATCGATTGTGGAAATCATTATTAGTTTTAATATGCATTACAATAGACGAGGAATTTTCACTATGAATTTAGACAAAAGATAATAGATTTTTGTTTTGGCATATTTTAAATTATAAAAACATTTGCAAAATTCATTTCGGTTTTTAAAATGAACACAAATTTTGAGATTTAATTTTAATATAAATTAAAAAGTGAAATAAATGACAAAAATCGTGTAACAGATAAAAAACGGATTAAAATCATTATAATTTAGTGGATATTTAAAAAAGGGAAGTTTAATATCTCGGAGCAGATTATAAACTGCTATTCAAATTAAGTGCAAAACAAAATATAGTTTACTAAAAACGGTTTATGTCAGTTTTAAAGCCCGTTTTGCAAAACAGTCATTAATAGTTTGCTATTATAAACGTTTAGTTCTCATGTATGATAAACCCTTATTAATCATTATTAAATAATAATAATATTGTAAAAACGTCGACAAATACATGGAAATAAATATAAGCGCAAAAAATACACATTATATTTGCTTTAAATATTTATCGATAAGAATAAACGCTTGGCAACTAATAGAGAGTGAGATATTGTATTGAATTACAACCGAATGTAAAAATATACAAAATTTCAAATTCATGTTATATTGTATTATGTAAAAGAAAAATTTAGTAAAATTTGTTGTATGTTTGAGAAAAACGTATTGTTTTAGCGAAAAGTTTGTTGCGGCTAATGAATGGTTAGGTGTGTATACTGTATAAGTTACTGTATGTAGTGGTGGTATCTTATCATTAAATTAGTGATTGGTCTGAAACGCTTCAAATCTATCTTCATTACCACCTAAGCTCTTGATCACTGCCTTTACGGCGACTATTAATGACTTGTCTGATNGTCTGAAACGCTTCAAATCTATCTTCATTACCACCTAAGCTCTTGATCACTGCCTTTACGGCGACTATTAATGACTTGTCTGATGAACACAAACTTGTAATCAAATGAATCGAAAGACTGGCGACAACTCGATCGCAACTCTTGACAAATAACACAATATATATCCTTAATATGCCATTCGTTTCTCTATAATATAATCTCAAACTCTTTGTTATCCGATATTTACGATACTTTACACTCGTTTCTAAAGATATAACATATTTAATGACTCAATGAACTAAAT
>CAJPIZ010001218.1:0-17828 GCA_905368565.1 Medioppia subpectinata | reverse complement strand
TGCTGTGCGAGTGCTATCAAAATAGCACCAGTATGTGAGTGCCTGTGCCAGCACTGGTTAGCCCGCCTCAACCCTTCACTGCCATCATAAATGGTTATGTTGGGCGTACGGCAAACCACTACTGACATTGGCCCTCCTGACCCTTTAAGCCTCCTGGCTTACATAGAATAGATTCAAATCATTACTATAATCAAACTTATATAATTCTATTACATAGATTCAAATCGTTACTATAATCAAACTTATATAATGATAATAAATAAACATTTATAATTCTTATAGCTAAACTTATATAAGTATAACAAATATTTTAAAATCGTTATTATAATCAAACGTATACAATTAATTAAATAGGTTTAAATAATTAATACAATTGAATTTATACAAAGCTTTTAAATAAACATTAAAAATTTTAACAAATAAACTAATATAATTATTACAATAAAGTTTATGTAATTAATTCTATCAAACAAATAAAGTTACAATTAAATAATTAATAATGCCAAAATATACAATGGGTACAGATGGGTTTATAATCACACTATTTTGAATAACATTACATAATCAAAATAACAATTTTATATTATAATAAGCAATTAAATAATTAAGCAAAATATTAAAAGTAACAAATTTGGTTTCAAATGTTTGAAGTCTTGATATGTCGATGAGTCTCGAGCCAAACATCGCCATATCGAGAATCCAAACGCACATTCACGTTTATAATCCATTAATCTAGTTATCCGCAAAGTTGCTTGCGCTTACTAATTTAAGTAATCTATTAATGGCATTTATTGTTAGTCTAATATTACTTCGCAACATTTACTTGGTTTTGGTTTTAAGCTTTGTAATATATTAGTAACATTATCGCTTATAACGTTAACTCTCATTTATTATACAACAAAATTATTAATACATTATTATTATTTGTTTGTTGTTAAATTTACAAATACTAATGTTTTTTAATTAACACGTGTTTATTTTATTATTCCGGTAAGTATTCTTTAATTTACTATTTGTATATAATAATTATTATTATTATTATTCGCGAACATTTATCTTAATTATTAATTTTCTTATGTTAATCACAATATTATTTTTTTATTATTATCTTGTAATCTTCTTATTACATTTATTAATATTAGATAATACATTAATTATAATTTTCAAATATTTATTTTCTTTATTTCATCACATGTGGACCTGAAATCTTATTATTTTATATACGTTTTATCCTTTATAGAATTCTATTAGACACTGAAATACTTTTAGTTAACACTAACGGGTATTTCGCCGGGCGCGCGCCAGTCGCCAAGTCCTGCTATCGGCCCATCGTCCGAATCGCATCTATCGGGTGGGGCATCCCCGAGAACTTGTAACGAACTCTCTTTGAGTCTCACTCCGATCCCGGTGTCTTCGGGTGAAGTCTATTCTCTAACATTACATGAGTACTTCAAAGGATATTTGATACTTCCCACTTTGACATCCCCGAGCCAAAGTTTCTACTTGACTAGGGCAAGTATCGCCGTTATAGCCCTCACCTCACATTTCAAATTATTAAATTCAATTATTATAAAGTTGTCCTGGGCTTATAACGTGATCCGTCGGTCTGACTGCCGACATGGCATTGTTAGCCATTTTACAACTTGTTTATTTTATTAATTAAACAATTCTAACATGTAAATTTTTGTGGTTCAATTGTTTGTAATAAATTTCAATTAATGATTAATAATTATTATAGTAGGGGTTTTTATTATAATGTTTCTTGGCATTTAGAAAATAGTTTTGTTTAAACATAATTGATAGAACTAAACTATATAATTCAAATAAAATTATGGCATTTCACTCTGCAATTAAAATTTATCTGTAGCAAAGTGCATTAATTGTTGAATATTATATTATTATCTTCACAATTTGACACCATTGTTTATTAATTTGTGTTGTAATTTCTATTGTACAGTAATTGGATAATGTTATAAATTTGTGTATAAATTTTCTATATTTATTTCGTATCTATCATTAAATTACATGACGTCGATAGTTGAGTTATGTATTTTGAATTAAATTTCCTAAAATCGTATGTAATTTTAATTATCGATCAATTTATTTTAAATGTTTTGTAAAATTGTATAAGCAGCATAATTTATTTAATTTTTATTTAAATATTCTTATTTTTAACATGAATTCTCAAATATTAAAATTTTATGTGTGTTGAATATAATTTCTCATAATTTGCCAGGTTTGCCTTGTTTGTGAAATTAAGTGTTTTTACAATTGTAATTTTAAAAAGTCAATTCTTGTTTATCGTGTTGTTTTAAGTACTATTTTAAACTATTGCTTCATTTTACAATTTAAATCTGTATTTAATTATCGGTTCGTTAACATAAAAAATACTCTAGTTAATCAAATTGAGTTTTTGTTGTATAAAATAACTTATTATTTTTAATTATGTTATAGCCATTAATTTTATAAATACTGGCCATCAATCAAACACAATTTTGATTATTTTCCGAAATAGCAGTTCTTAACAGTTGCCATATTTATTGTATCTATTTAATTAATTTTTCTGAACAAATTCGAATTCAATAAAAATTTGTCAAAAATCACCTTCCAATATAAGCATAAGCACACCTATTTAATAAATACGACATTCAAGCATAATTTTTTTTGTCACGTAGTTCAACTACTTGGTATCGCGACAGTCGGGTGCAATCGTTAAAATTTTAGAACCAAGTTTACATTTTTATATAATTTATCATTTGATCGTTGATAAACGCTACATTTTAATATATATTTTTCACATAGAATTAACGAGAAGTAGGGAATATATAAAATAGTATTTAAATTGAAATGCTGGCAAATATTTAAATAAAATGCCAAATATTCTAACCGAAAATCATTTTTAAATTATGATCAATACCCTTTACTTATTAACTAGATTATTTTATTTTAATTCGTATATTTTTTGTACTATTATTATTAAAACAGCATATTTCATTGTTGTAATTTTTAGATATGTGATTAATGTTTGTTTTTTTGTGTTTGATAATATGATCTTTAAATGCCAAATAGTTTTAATGTTTAAATTTTATTTTAGTTAAAAAGTATTTATTATGTAATCATGGTTATTGTGTTTTACTAATAAATACCAATACATTCTACATCTACATCTAGCATAAGCTTACTAATGCAATTACAATTACATTCTTACATGATTTTTCAAAATCGAGTTTAATTATTATTAAATTTGTCTTATTTATAATTTCTATATTTATTATATAGTTTATAGTTTTATAATTTAAATTTACATTTAATTAAATTAAATATCTTATGATAATTATAGACAGTTATACTTATATTTTAATTTGAAATTGTATTTAGTTTGACAACATGTGTTTAACGTGCTGAAAATACATTTGTAAAAACAACTATATTTTGACTAGGTTTTTAACTCTCGTATCATTTTGTCATCTTACAGACACAGCATTTGAATATTATGTTTTTTGTCTAAATTGCATTTTTAACATTAAAAAAAATTATTTTAAACAATATTTGTCTATAGTATATCGATGATGTATGTAACGCTACCCACCGGGTTATAACATAAACAATTATAAGTATTAATCAATTATGTACTTAGCTTAAAAACAACTATGCAAGCGTAAGCGTATTCGAGTAAGGGTGTCCATCTGAGGCAAGGTTTGTTTCACAACAGAGGCTCTTACCAGAATTGTTAGTAAATGCCCTAAAATTTTTGTTTTAAATCGTTATAACATTTGTGTACAATGATGTTTTCTTGTGTTGCTATATTACATTTATAAATTCTATTCATGTAGTTGTAACGTGTAATTTATCATAAATTTATTTAAATTTAATTTCTAGATTTTCAAATTTTCTTAGTTAACTCGACTTATAATTATTTTTTATGTATTTATTTTTTTGTGTGTATACTGTTTGCAAAATATCTGTGTATTTTTATTTAAACAAAGTTTTTTTTCAAAAATATCAGTGTTGGTTATATAAGATTAATCTTATAATTATATTTTTTGACTTGTAATTGATTTTTAACCATAAATGATACCGGCCTGTAATTTTTATTATAATTACTGTATGTCTATATGAAGGGATAAGTCGTAACTAGTTGTACATTATTGCACTCGTTGATTATATAAGATTCATAAATCATGTATTATTTCTAGAGTTGCTTGAAATTCCGAAGGTGCATTTCGTGTGCTACCCATTCTTGCCAACACTATTTTGATTAATTATTTTTAACACATATAATGTAAAATTCATTGTAATAAAGCGTACATCAACACCTAGCTTGCTAATCATGAAAGAGATATACACTTTTATTAATTTTTATTTTCATATTTAAAATTTATTAACGCTTCTACCTTAGTTTTAATTTGTTTTGTTAGCAACTATTATTTTATTATGTTTTAACCACTTTATTCAATTTAATAAATATTTATTTTAATTGTTTATAAGTATTGTTTCTTCATATATTTATTCCTATATAATAATTATATATTTTTAATGGTTATTTATTTAATCTTTTAATTAATTTTAATAACCATTCATCTTAATTATTAGATACATAAAATGTTTATTTACAAAGTTAACTATTTTCATTAATATTACGATTGTGATGATTCGATACGTTATTATTACTACATCATTATTTTCAAATATCGTTAATGTGTAATTATAAAATTCCTAATAATTTTACAAACATGAACATTTTATTTTAACAATATTTCTCATTTGAACTCAAATATTTGATAAATTTTTTACTTTACTAAATCGCCCATGTTGTTTTTTTTTAAATCGATTACTTATTAGCTTTGCTTCCACCAACACTAAGATTACAGTGTCTATTTGTAAATTGTATTGATTATTAATTGGCTAGGACTTAATGATTGCAAATTCGTGTCCCATAAAATTTGGTCACAATTAAAATTTTGCCAAAGATAAATGACTTTCTGAATTAACTCGTAAGTTAAGTTACAAGTATATATTGAATTAATTTACTAGAAAAAGACTAAAATGACTTATAATACTTTACGGTGTCCTATTTGATTTCTTAATTTTAAATGAAAATTCAAACTATTTAGAATTACTCGTAGACCAAAATTTTCTAGTAATTTAATTTGTATTGAGAGAAATTTGTATTCAAACTAGTTTTACTTTTATCACATATTATTTTAATGTCACTACAAATCTGATGTTTTAAACACTATATTACAGCAGTTCATAACTTTAGATCAAAGACCGTTTGAGGTAAAATTACGTCGTGCTATAATTGTTTATATGTTTTTACCAATTTTAATTTTTTTCTTTAGCTCTAATCACACTAGGTAAGATTTTCAACTATGTTTTATTGTCGCTTAAGTCAGAAACGTTATGATCATAATGTTACAACCAATCAGAAATACGAGTCACTAACCAATGTTGTTGTAGTTTGTTGTGTATATGTGCAGGGTATACGTGGTTATGATTAACTGGTTATGACCTCACCATGAGTATCAGCACGTATGTTATATCATATTGAATCATCTCAGTTTATTTTTTGTCTCACGTCAATCATTGTTAAATTTATCAAAACATGGTCAATATTTGAGTTCGTTTTTAAACACTACTTTATCACGTGTTTACACTTATTCTTAGTTATTACTTTATTGTTTAAAAGTATATACAATGTTAAATTTAAATTAATTAATTTACATTATAGCAATTAGTTTATTATTATTATTATTATTTTTTTTTAAAAAATAATTATTAAAATTCTGTGTTGACTGGTATACAATGTGCTCGGTATTCAAATTTATTTTTAAATTTATTTGTAATAAAAACAGCTTAATGAATTAAATTATCACCAAACGCTGGTGGCCATCCAGTGTCTGTGATTAATGTAATTCAAATACCACTTTATTTTAATATTTATCTGCACCATTTTGGACTATTATCTAGTTTTCTTTCAATTAACTTTTCATTTCATTTAACTTGTTTACCATTATCTTATTTCATGCATATACTTTTAATATACTTTTAATACTACATTTTACTTGCTAAAATATATAATATACATTATTTTTATAACAAAATGTTTTAAACAATACCAATATTTGTATTTTTGTACATTAAAATCCATCGCGATTGTTTTACTTATTTATTTAATTTTTACTAGGTATAAAAATTCAAATATTTTTATTACATTTTTATTACAACTTGGGTAATGATAGTAAATTTATCAGATTTGTATTTTATTGAAAATGATAAAATAAAATATAATTTATTTCTCTACAATTATATAATACTTTATAACTCTTATATTAAATTTATTTGTCTGGTCAATTACTGATAATGTTAATTCAATGGATATATTATTTGTATGTGTAATGGAATTTTAATTACGTTATAAATAATAATTATATTTAATTTATATTTTTATGGTCACTATAAAGATGAAAATTATTTGGCGTATAGAATATTTTATTTTACGTAACAAGGATATGAAAATAATTTCATGTAACATGTTATTCTATTTTACATTTTAAACTCTTTTTCAATATCAGCTAGATAATAACATAATTTATAAATAATTTTGTCATGAATAAGTAATTTCACACAATATTCTATGGAGCATCAGTTATATCTATTAGCTATACTTTAACATAGACCAACTTTAAACTATATGTAATGTTAAGCTTATAAGACTAATGTTAAGTTTGTGGTAATATTAATTTTTATAATAATAATTTTCAATTAATTTTAATTGTATTCTTGTACAAGTTTATGACATATACTTAATAGTGATAATGCTAGTTTAATTGAATAAGGTCAATTCCACGCGGTTTATGTTAATTCTATAAGACAATTATTTTACCTGTTAGTAGCAATTGTTAACAGAATATTTTAATAAATTACAAGATACGTTTTGCTTAATACTGTAGCCTAAATGACAAATTGATCAATTATGGTCTAATCAATGACCTGCGCTTATTTGAATTTAGTTTAACTTAACAGTGTAATATAATTTTAGCAATTTGACATGATAGATTAATTTAACAATTTTCATTTATATATTTGGTAGTTGAATAGAAATGTATTTATTTTATGGTTAAATTGTTAATTTGCTTAATTTATGCATGAGATTTTAAAATTATTAAAATGCAATGTACCAAATACAACTATTTTTGAATGCAATCGTTTATACTAAATTTATTTATTTAACCATTGATTTTGTAAATTTCTAAAAATACTTGTCTCAATATCTTATCACTATTTTGCATTTTATTTAATATAGGTTCAAATTTTAGTATAATTAAATATTTAATCATTGTTTAAGTTAATAGAAATTAACTTTATTGTAATGTTGGACATATTGCAATCCCGCTCATATATGTTAAACACATTATCAATCTATTATAAATTAAATTAGTATTTTGTTTTTATATAAATGATACATTAATTATTCTTAACAATAATAACCCTCATATTGATTAAATGTTTAATTCCTGAGCACCAAACTTGTTAATTTTATTAATTATAAGGTGAACGTAAATGATTAATGATTATTAACTAAATTTTAAAAACATAATTATCTTTGTATTTATTAGTATAAAATATTGTACTTATTTATGAAACTATTTAAACAGTCTTTGAAAATATAACTATATAAGTTTATAGTCTAATAACTTTTGTATACTTTGATAATACAAAGTATTATTTGTATTGTACTAAATGTATTTGTATTAGCAAATTTATGTTAATTATTTATCATAATCAACGTTTATCGTATTTTATAAATAATTATAAGTTATAAACTATTAATTATACGAAATTCAGCTAGTCTATTATTTGCTTATTAATAATTCATTTTCAATTTATATAACACAACTAATTTGTAAATACGACATCTTGATTATTTATCATTATTCAATATACCAAAGGGTATCTGAGCCTAATTGTTTGATATATATCCAGTAAAATGTTTGAGCTAATCATGCTATTTTGTAAATTAATTATTAATACAATTAAATGTTAATTAAGTATTGTGATAAGTAAAATAGTACTGCCATGTTACAAGGTGTGTTTTAAATGAATTTACTTTATAAGTTATTAACTATGTTTAAACATCCAGTATTCAAATTGTGATTTAAAAAATATAATTTAAACTTACATACTGTAATTTAAAATACAATTATACATTTTAACTATGTAAGGTACTGGACTGAGTAGGAGCAATTAGGTAATTAATTGCGCCAATAATTAAGGAATGATTAATTATTTTTAAATCAATAATCTATCAATTTCATAATTAATTATCAAATATAGTTGATGGGTTAGTTATAAATTAGATTTATAGTGGATTAATGAATGTTTTATTTAAATTAAGTCATGACTGTATAAAACAAAGTTCAAGTTTACTTTAATAGTCTATTGCATTTTAGGCGCTAGTATTAAGCAGTCTAGATATAATTTCATACCAAGTAGTACCTGTATTTGATTTCTATAGATGACTATAGTGTCTTATCTTTTAAATCAGGTATCATGTAGCAATTATCTATTTAATCGTAGTAAATCTAGCACAATTAATAAATGATAATTTAATTTAATTATTAACTCTTAGTGTCATAACTTAAACGCTGAATTATATTTCTGTTTTAATTTAATTGTAATTGGTTAAATAATGCTATAAAAGCTATTATAAAATTTATAGAAAAGTTACATTAATGGGCAAGTTTATGATGGTCAACTATCAGATGAGCTTAGCTAAATTAAAATAAATTATTACCAATTAATGACTAGTTAGTCAATTTTGGTAAGACATATTAATTTGGGTAACTGGGTTTAATTAACGTTGTTAATTTAATATAAATAATTTTAACTTATTAATTACATTAACTATATATATTGTTATGAAAACTATTAAAATGTAGATAATTTGGTTTACGGAATATTTCATTTACCTTATTTTAACATGGTGACTGTAGTGGATATACCATGATAATTAATTAATAATTTTTTTTATAAATAAATTATTTCATACAGTTTGCGATATGTAATTACGTAAATGAATATACTTCAACATGGGTAAATGTTGACCTATGTGTAATGCTAAACTTATAAGATTAATGTTAAATCTATTGTAGTTTAAATTAATTAGAATTTTCAATTAAGTTCTATGGGATTCTAGCTGAAATATATTACATAGGTATATCATTGATAATGTTATCCTTATAGATTAAGGTGAATCTCACGAGACCAATGTCAACTCTATGGGAGCAATACTGAACCCATAAAGATAACTTTAGTTTTACAGATAATTTTGACATTAACATTGAAAATTAATGTATATATTCTATTTTGAAAATTAATAAATTTTTAACCACAATTCAGCATTGAATAATGTGGTCAATATGGTCGTGTAGGTAACCTCTCACCTTATTGGGTTTAGCATGGAATAAGAGTTTAAAACTAGGGTTATGTGTTAAAATGTAGAAACTTCCATAGGTTTGACATGGGAACAATTTAACATGAGTTTCTATGGTATAACGGCTTAAATCTATAACGTAGAATTAATAGTGTGACGATAAATTTATGACACTGATAATTTTATAGATAAAGATAAGTATATAAATAACGATAAGTTTGTAGATAATGTGAAATCTATGGGACTGCAATTAATCCAATGGGTAATGTTATGGGTAATGTCAAGTCTATGAATACTGTTAAGTCTAGGTCCTATGGATTGGTATTAAACTGTTTTACTTTACATATCACACCCGAATTGTGGTTATCGTATAACACCGCTATGTGAACCTTGTTTGGTTAATTACTATTTATAATTTTATTGCTTGATCAAAATAATAGTTAAATTATTTCCATATTTTATAAAAATTAAGTCAGTAATATATTCAAAATTGATTGGGCAACATGTTAATTGCTCTAGCTGTTACTCGCAAAATTGTATAAATTAATTAAATAATTACCCAGATAAGTTTTGTCTAAAAGTGTAGCGTGAATGAGTGATTGACCAGTTTGGGCTTAATCAATGACCAGCTTTTATTTGAGTTAAACTAAACTGTGTAAAATAATTATAACAATTTAATATAATAAAGTAATTAATTTAGTTTATTTATTTATTTAGTTGCTTAATAAAATTTAACAAATTTTATGTTACATTAATTATTCAGTTTATTTATTCTAGCTTTTTATTTTAAAGTAATTAATTTGTAGATGACCAGGGACAATTATTAATAATTGATTATATTACATCATATATGATAGAGCAGTTTAATAAATTTTTAATTTATTCATTATTAGCAATACAGTCGTATATATTTTATCATTATGTTTAGTATAGGTTCAAAATTTTGTATTATGAGTAACTATTTTATTCAATGTTAAGGCTAATGGGGAGAAGTCGTAATTGTATATTTGGAAAAGTGCCAAGCACGCTAAATTATTTTTAATACTACTATTTTCAATCTAATACAATTTATTTAATAAGTCAATCTATGTACAAATTATATAATAATGTTTTAATACGGTAATAACATACACACATAACTCAATAGCTATCTAATACCTTAATTGTTAATTTTTTATAAATTATAATAATTTACAAATAATTAACGTGAAGGTAAATTATTTATTGTCATTAATTAACTGAATATCAGAAACGTAATTAAGTAATGTATTTATTATTGTATAGTATTGTAATTATTTATAAGATTATTACTACAATTATCCAGCACATAATTTTATACTTGTATAAATTATACCATATAACTGTTTGTTACTAAATCATAATTTTGGGTATAATTACTAGATTTTATATTGATATATTTTTGTTATTGATTAATTTACCATGATCACCATTGGCTTTATATATTGCAATTTATAATACACAAATTATAGGTAATTAAACTACATCATGTAAATATTTATTTTAGCCGTGTAAATTATTATTAGATTAACTATTTATTTATTCTACTTCCATAGTAAATAACTGCGACACAACTATTTGCTTGACAAAATACCTTGATTATTTATATTGATTAAATGTCCGAGAGAATAACATGGTCTAATTGTTTTGTCATAAACAGTGTAAACAAATACTACAACTATATAAATTATAATTAACTTTATACTTAATCTAGTGTTAGTTAAATGAGTGTAGTTTTAAATAAGATTCTACTGCCATGCTGCGAGGTAGATTTAAAATAAATTTACTATGTAAGTCTATGGCTATGTATAAACATACAGCATTCAAATACGATACACAATTATGATTCACAATTTATAAATTATTATTAAATAATAAAACTACATGTTAACTATACCAATGTATTGAATTGAGCAGGTCAATTTGATTAATAAAGTAAATAATTGAGAAATTATTATGTATTTTGTAGATTGAATATTCCAATTAATAATCTATTATTTAACTTAAATTTATAATTCATTAATTAGTTTATAAATTAGTTATAAATGAGACAATGTTTTTATTATGAACATTTAAATAATTAATTAAAATTTATTTGTAGATATGTGAATTATGTTATAGATTGTGTTGATTTTTGTTGCATTTTATGCGCTAATATTAATCGTGCTAACTGTAATTTAATACCTAGTAATTTTAATTATTATAAATTATTATGCTGATCTAGTACCATACGGGTCAAATCTGGTATCACCTAGTAATAGTCCTATTGAACTTGGTAAATCTAGCACATTTAATAAATAATAATTAGGTTTAATTGTAAATTTCAATATTATCAAGTTACTTTTGTTTTAAATTTTTGTATTAATTATGACTAGTAAAATAATGTAATAAGAATTATTATGGACTAAATACAAAATTTATATTAATGGTTGAGTTCATTATGGTCAATTTACGCTAAATATAGCTGAATTAAAATAAATTTATATCAATGAATAGCTAGAATTTAAATTATTTACATACAGTAGTTTAGGGATCAGCATTATTAAATAGGTAAATTTATATCAAATAGTTTTTAGCAATAGGTTAATATTTAAATTTTATAAATGCTTATTTATTTATTTTTATTTATTTTGACACTTTTATTAAAATGATTTTGATACACAGATAATGCATAATTAAATTTTGTTATAAATATGACTAAATTAAAATTAATTTAAATTACACTAATCATTTCAAATAAATTGTATCTATAATTTGTTCGGTATATTTAATTATGTATTGTATTTAAATAACTTATTTAATAAAATGATAAAAGTAGATTTAGTGTAGCCAACTGTCCATTATTTGTAATGACAATTATAAATGATAATTTTTGTATTCACACAAGTATGATAAAGCTAATAATTTAAAATTAATATATTTATAAACTACTTCCTAAACATATTACAATAAATAATCTACTTTATTCTTGTTCATATAGCTTATAGTTATTTATACTAGTAATTGCTACTTGGTTACACTAGAATAACTATTATGAATTTATAACATAAGTATAGCTTAGCGCTATGCTTGTCTACAATTAAGTTACCTTGTTAGTTTTAGGTTTTGGTTTTATGGGTTTACTATTAGGTTTTGATGGTTTATAATACATTATTGGGTAATCTTGATGATTGTTTACACAGTGTTCAACTACCTTGGTTAACTCAATATCTACCATTGAGCAATATAAACACTGATAAAATGTCCATTTGCATGTCCATAAATTTATCCTAGGTCTTTTATAATTATTATATAAGTCCATAGGTGTTTTCATAGGTACTTTAAGTTTTAGCATTTCTAAAAATGGGCAGGTATAAATTTTACAAGCATTTATCACTTTGGCGTTATTATTTGTATTAGGGTAACTTTGAGTATGCTTAATTTTTTGGTGGACAAATAAATGGTCTACAGTGCAGGCTCTGTTAAACAATTTCCACATTAGAACTGCCTGTATAAATGTCTAATTAATATGTGCTTGATCAAACTTTTGCGGTGATATGGTTTCAGGTTTGTTTGTGAAGTGAACGTACAATAAGCACAAAAAATTAGTTTGTGTATGTTTAGCCTTTAAATGTAAATAAAATTGTAAAGGTGACATGCGACCGGCCATGTATTTTGTATCTAGGTGTTTTTCTGTGTGTTTCAATAGAACTGAGCTTATTAAGTTTCCAATTATTTATAAATTTATTCAAATTACATACACTTAATTAATTTCAAATCAGGTTTATCAGAGTTATACACTACTACATCGGGAAGTGCTTGAGTACGATCATGTTTATATTGTTCAACCGATGGTGGGAGTTTGTTTGATCATGTAAATATTTTATTTACAATGTTGATATAATTTTAATTAGTTATATTTATTTAACATTATAATTTAAATGGTATAAATATTTTCTATTGTGTTTATAAATTACTTATGTTAATTAATTTCTACATTTTTACTATTAAATTCTACATAGATTATTACCCTTTTATTATAATCTATTATTTGTTTATTAGTAGCAATAGATTATTAACATGGTACATTATATTTTATATTAAATTTTTAATAAATAATTTATTATACAATTAAACTAATGATAATAATTGCCCAAGTTACAATATTTGTATATTTAAATATATTAATTATTTAAAATAGTTAACTTATTCAATTTAAAACTCGTAATGTTAATTATATAAAAATATTGATACTAATTTAAATATTAATTATTTTAATAATTTATACGAGAGTTCATTGTCTGATTGTATGAACTAACTAAATGTTTAAATAAATACTTAATTAAATAAAAACATTAATTTTTAGGCTAGTTAATAAATATAAATAATTATAACTTATCATGTTATTATACAATTTGTTTACTATATTTAACTTGTATATTCATAAGCAAAATTGATGATAAGCTTGATTTAACTAATTGGTATTCATTTATTATTGCTAAAATAATCGTATATAAAACTAGTATTTTACTACAATTGACCATGAACTTTAAATCGTATTGGATTTTTAGCTAACTGTATTCCATGTAAATAATGGATATTTATTTTAAAACTTGGCAAACATAACTATTTTGGTACACTTTCTATACATTTGGGTTATATTATATTTAAAGTGTATTAAAATGTAGTGCAAGTGATATATTTAACATGCATTTTATACTTTACATTGTATAAGTATAATAAAATATAACTATTTTTAAATAAGTACATTCGTTATTGCATAATAATTACTGTAAAACTTGGCACAATTAAGTAGATGGGATTATAAATACCATAAAATTTATATCTACATGTTTGTTATACACAAACATTCATTTTTAAAAGTTTAATTTAAATGAATACTAAATTCATGCCAATTATTATACTGTATTTAATGTACTATTTTTATAATGTGTTGTTTCTACGGGTAATTCGGATATTATAACAACTATTACTTAATATAAATTTTAAATAACTAAATAATGTGAATTTCATAATTATAATAATTATTTAATTTTAACTGTAATAATTTAGCCGCATTCATAACAACCATAACTATTTGCAAATAATAGTTATCGCCTAATAATCATAATAAAGTGTACAATAATAATTTTATTAAAATGTTATTTAAATTATTTTAAAAAGTTACAACTCATCGAGAATATGCGTTATTAGGTTTAATAGCGTTTTAACAATAATACTTGGTCAATCAATTATGGTAGTTTATTATTAAAGTCTAGCAGTTATTAACATGGTACTTTTAGCAATTTTAAGGATGTATTATTATGTATTAATGTAATACCTTATCACTACATTATTATTTCATAACAACACTATTATTAAATTACTACTGAATTTACATTATAACAATGTTTGGTACATTTTATGCACATTACTTAATGATTAATAATTTATTGTTTTACAGTATGTTTGTGTTGAATGTGTGGTACAGTTTATGTGTGGTTTATTACCAGTTGTGTACACTATTCGCCAAAATATATGACCAAATGTAGACCAATCACCAGAATATTCTGTATAATTTAAATTATTTTATAGTAACCATGATTTTTAATTTACTAGATTATTATTAAATACTGATAAATGAGTTTTTCTAACTAATATAATACTGTGTATTATCCAAACAAGTGATACTATTATAATGTTGGTTGATTGCCAGCGCCGCTATCCCTATGTTTACCATGTATTTTGTGTGTATAATTTTTCTACATTATATCACACTTTAAGTGAATAAAACAATTATATCTATTTGTTAATAATTGTTTTTTTTAAACTACAAAAAATTGATTTTCTGTACAGTATAACCTCCATATAATGAACAAATACTCTAATTTATTTTACTATTACTTTTACGCCTTTGTTAATTTTTAAATAATTATAAACATACCAATTAAACCGGCACAAGTATACCAGAACAAACACAATATTCTTGTTAATAAATTATGATTATGATGATTATTAATTAATTGCGACAGGGCCCACACGGAATACTGTCCAGAATATAACTATTAGGAAACTAAATTCCCATCCTGGTCACGGAATTATAATTTAAACTCTGTGTCAGAAACCGCTACTTGTCCATCGGTCGCCGGTGATCTCGGTGACTCAAATACGCTTATTTATCGGGCTAGCTTAAAAATACAAACATAAATTAGTGATTTTAATCATAAATAATTAAGGTTATTTATTAGGTAATTTAAAAGTTATAGCGTGTTTTGTGGGCTACGCCACCGCTGCCATGTTAGACGTGTGTCAGTCCTCACACCACACTCTAAACACTCCAGGTATTTCAGCTCGCACCTTGATAATCACCTCGCTAATTTATACTGTAATCTCCCAATTAATTCACCTAGATCACACAATCAAATAAATAATGGGACACATAATTTATATAAAATAACACAATTAAGTTTATTAATTAACTCTAAACATGATGTGTACAGTTTGAGGGCTGCTGTGCGAGTGCTATCAAAATAGCACCAGTATGTGAGTGCCTGTGCCAGCACTGGTTAGCCCGCCTCAACCCTTCACTGCCATCATAAATGGTTATGTTGGGCGTACGGCAAACCACTACTGACAATATTTTATAAAATAATTTATACGAATTTAATGTCTCGGCATTAATGGATGCGGTAATTAGGTTAAGACCCATGAGGGCAGACATTGACCACATGTTAAAACATGATAATATGATTATACCGAAAAACTCAATTTTTTGAAAATATATCACGTGTGTCATCATTAAGCCAAACGGTATTAGAGTATAGCAAACATTAAGGTAATAGTGTTTCCAAAACTCGTTGCAGTTGTTGACAACAAAACAAATTCTGTCGTGAGATTTATATAGAATTTTAAGATAACTATTCTTTACAAACACTTTATTGTCGCTAAGTTTACGCTTTAAACGGTTATTGAATTGTATCAATAGCAATCTACAGTAATAACATATGATATAATAATATAGCGTACAATAAACTACTGGAAATAGTATTAACAATTCCTCGAAATACAAAATAATTGCCAGAATCCCATAGATTAACATGTCTTTGAGTCTCATCCAAACACAAACCGATACACACGCGTACAGAAAGCCGTTAATCCATAACAACTTAAGTGCATAATTAGTACATTTTAAGACCACTTGGATTTGATTGACAAACTTCTTAATCAATGACACATTGTATAAACCTATGATGAAATATGGCTGTAACCCACTCAACGCTCGGATCACATCAAACCACTGATAATCTATGCCATTGTTAACGATATGGATGAGCCGTATGGACAGGAATGCAGTCAAACCAATGCAAATGTATACCATTTCAGATATTCCTCCGATGTATTGGTTTAGATCGAAGTAATAGTGAGGAAGTGATCCGTTGGACGATTTTATTAGGTATAAGATATTTCTGGCCATCACTGATAGGATCACTAAATACAAAACTATTGTTTTTAATTTATCAACAATAATCTTGGTATTTGTGACATTATCCCCGATCACATCATGTCTATTAAAAATCCAATACTTGCATAAAAGTAAGTGTAAATTTCTAATAAACATTTTTATGTTGTATATAATAATAATACTGTGTTAGCAAGAGTCGTATGTTACTAAAAACAAATACTATTATGTATAGTGTATGTATACATTTATATATTTTAACAAAGTATTTCTGTATATTTAAATATAGTATTAGATAGATAGATAGATAGTACCGGTAATTAATACAATAATTGTATTAATTAGTAATATAATTAATTATTGTATTAATAATTAAATTTATACATTGAAAAACACTACCTTCATGAAGGTTATTGTAAAGTTACAAGTTTGCTATGATAACAATATTATTAATATAGAATTCTATATCTCAGATAATATAAGAATTTTGTTTGCAAAATATTTTTCATAATAACATTATATAAATATGCATAATAATTAAAAACATCATCTCATAACATGTTATTCATAATAATATAAAACAATTGTTTTTAGGAATACATCGATTATGTTATTCAACGTGTTGAGTATAATTATAACAAGTTATATTTCACAACCATGATAATCATTAAGAATACATAAAACAATTGGAAATATATTTTAAAACAATTTGTAATTGCGAAAACAATTTACTGCTTTCACAATACCTAAATAATTAATATTATAATATTTAAATGTCAGCATAATATGATAATTTAGTTTATGTTTGCAATTATATATTTATTGAACATTATTTCTTAATGATATAAAATTATAGCAATTGACTATAAAATTATGTACAAAACAGTTTAAGTGGCATTTAATTTTAACTTTAGAAAAAAGTATTTTTTTTAATGA
>CAJPIZ010001217.1:0-17839 GCA_905368565.1 Medioppia subpectinata | reverse complement strand
ATCGGGGAAGAGTATATGCTAATAATGTTACTAACTCGTAAGTTAAATTTGATACAAACTTACCTCGACACACACCCCTCGCCCACTCATTTTCAATGTCCCACTTATTTAGATCTAGATTATTGCCATCAAACTCGTCGCTCCAGACTAACCGATAAAACGGTTCACTTTTACCACAATTTATTAGTAAATAAACTGCTAATAGTGTATGAAATTTCATTATTATTCACTAAAAACAGTCAAATATTTTAGGAAACAAACTAAAACACATTTTTGATCATGTTTGTATTTTCCACCATAATGCTTGTTGATTACACAATAAATATAATCAATCAAACTTTATAAATAGGGCACTTGTTTGAGCAAACTGAAATTTTATTTATAATTTATAAGAAACTATGTTTCTTATCACAAAAACTCTTGTTATCAACAAATCTCTCTCTCTCTCTCTCTCTCTCTCTCTCTCTCGTTAAGACGTTTTTAAATATAAATATTATTTTTGATTAAATTTAAAAATATCAAAATAGTCTTATGTAAGAAATTATTGCAATTTTAATTGAAAAACAATTTTACAAGGATGATGATTATGGTTAATTTATATTTTGCTATAATAATTGCAAACAAGTTTATGATTGCTATAAAAATTTAAGACAATGTACTTAATTGTGATATATGTGTGAATAAACTGATTGTATTAAGTTTACTATAAACAATACTAAAATTGTATTTATTTTAAATATTAGTAACATTTAGTATTAATTTGATTGTTTATATTGTTTTAAAAAAGTATCAATAACTATTACTGTTAATAAAGATACATATTGTTGTTTAAATGATAACTATTATTAAAGTATTAGTTAATAATGTGTAAAATGATTATAAGATTTATAATATTAGATAATAATGTAAATTTAATACAGTGTAATAAAATATTTACAATACTCAGGTTTTCTAAGGTAAATAATATACAGTATTACTTGACAAGTACATTTTATTGAATTACTACATTTAATAATAATTTACATAACATGCATAACACTATTATATTTAAAGTAATTTTCATATTTTCACGTATGCAACATCAATATACAATCAATTAAATACATACAAATAATGATCATGTTAATTTTGTAGTGCTATTGGTGATAGTTGCTCAAAGGCCTGGCAAACACCATGCTGAAATTGAAAACTATCCTAACGTCACCTTAAGAGATTGTGGTATTGGCAGACAATCAAACCTATTAAACGACAAATGCTTTAAATGGCATACAATTAACAACATGGCAGGCAATATTGAAAATGGTCGAATTGCCGACCCGGGTGAAATGCCCTGGACAGTATACATTCTACTCGACAAGCCAGACATTAATATCAAGTAATATTTATGATTGGTTTTACTATAAATTGTCTAAAGTCTAGTTACTAACTAATAGTCTAATTAATCTAGAAACTATCAGGCAACGGGCGTTATATTAAATTCCAGGTGGGTGTTAACCGCCGGTCACGTGGTCAAGTAAGTGGTGCAACAATCCATAAATATTTTACCAACATTATAAATTAAAAATCTTATTAACATGTTAAATAAAACTAAAATAACAAAAAAAATCACCATAACTAGTTGCAAAAAACGGGACGGCACAGTTTGCTGGTCGCACAACATCCGGGTCTATCCGGGACTCCAGAACGTGGCCGACATCAGCCGAGTGCGGGCCCACACGTCCCACACCTACTTTATACCGGAGAACTATGTAAAACACAAATGGGACGCGTTTGACATAGGCATGCTCAAACTGAACGAGCCCATCCAGTTCGCGAACGGCACCGGACACAGGGCAGTTAACGGTGTGTGTCTGCCACGTAAGGCAGTGTACAACCGGTACGAAGAGTACGCCGTGATGGCCGGTTTTGGTAGACTAAACAACGGGGTAAATACGGACCGTTTGCGTATGGGTTGGTCACGGCTTATGCGACCGTTCAATAATCAAACTGATAGCTGGCGAAAAGAGTTACCTGTGAAATATGACCATGGTGCAACTCTATGCGCTGTTCGTACACAACAAATGTTAAATATTAATGATATTATGCGTTAATTGTTATAATTATTATTTATCAGGGCGATTCTGGTGGCCCATTGATACAGTACGTGGACGGTGTGGCTGTACTAATTGGTATATCGAGGGGTGTGGAGCCCATTCCAACCGCTCATTGTATTGTACAGGATCCTAATAAGCGAGCATGGTTCACCAGGGTGTCGCTTAAAATTGACTGGATCATTGGCACGGTGGCTAATTTTAGCACTCCATAACATATAATGAGCTAATCATTGCACAACTAATAAGTTACACTTAAGTTATTTAGCATGTAACTTATACAAACCTAATTACTTATAAACATAAATAATTATTTTAGATAATAATTAAACGTAAACTGTTATTTCTAAAACACAAGTTAATTACAATATTATAATTAATGTAATTTTTAAAATAAAAATACAATATTATATCAAGATTATATAAACAAGTTTTTTGTATGTGAGTCAAGGATTGTATTATTTGTTATTATGGTTTATGATATCTTTTTTGCCATAGATGATTATTTAAACATTTTACTTATGATTAATAATAAGTTATTAATTATCAATAAGCATTTTTACAATTATAATTTATAAATCAATTTAAGGCTCATTCTTATTAATAGATGCTTTAGCCCCCTATTATTTAATATAATAAACTTTATAACTGTTAAATAATTTAGATTTAATTAAAATACAGATTAAAATATATTAAAATTTAATAAAATTACATAAGACTACCAAATAAAACATAATATTTGTAAACATAATAAATGAACGTACAAATAAGACATAGACACAAAAACAGTATAATATAATTTATAACAATTCATCATCATCGGCCACATCCACCGTACTATTACCACCTGATCCAGTAACGTGTCCACCCATCTGATTGTCCAGGATCAATCTCAGTCTAGTTTTTCTAAACGTATTTTTGCGTTTCACCTTCACACCATTTCTCAAGTCACTGATTTTGTAGCTGTGACAAAATTAAATGCATTAAAATTTACCTTATAAATACAATACAAATTTCATCATAGTCATACCTTATAATATACAACATCAGCGAGATAATTATCATGACAATTAGCAAGGTGTTTGCCGTCTGGTGACCACGTGTGCCATACATCCTATCACTAACTTTACTAATATTACTATTAATAGCGATACACTTGCGCTGATTTACCGACGATAGTCCGGTGCCGGTCGGACACAGACATCGGTAGCCCGTGTGTCCACCGCTGGCCAGACATAAATGGCTGCAGTTATTGTGGCGACAGTTTGTCCATACGTTGCGCACAGCCGGCGGATGTTTAGCCAACATAAACCCATTAATCCTATCCCTGTCTATAACCAGCGGTTTGTATTCAAAGTACACATCACTGCTGTTGGCTATGAATGGCATATCACCATGATTAACTTTTGCCAACACTTCGGCCTTGGTAAATCGCTCCCACAGCTCAGGCAAGCGGTATACCATGTGCTGACAGGCCAGGTATAGATCCTCGTCGACCATTTGCATCGAGTTTATTTCGCCAAAAAATGGCCGAGATTTTATATACAACTCCAATCGGTGTCCGCCAAAGTCAAGCGAATACAGCGAATGGTCAGCGATATCCACAAAATAATAGTTGCGCTCGTGATATGCTATCGTCAAATGGCTGGCCTGTATGGGCTCGTCTCGGCCGGACTTATGCCCCATAATGTACTGCAAGTGACGCTCTAAGGGATGGCGATTGTCATCGATGATCGCACTGTTGTACAGAACCCGCCGATTACTACCATCGGGGTTGGCGGTCATAATTGATGGTCGATCGCCAACATTACTCCATACCAGTCGGCCTTCCATGGCGTTGAATACTAGCGATAGTGGCCTATTGTCATCACCCTGGTCAGTTAGATTACCCACAGTGTATACCAGGTTTTTGGGGTTGTGTTCGTAGGGTAACACTTTGATGGTGGTATCGCTGGTGTCTATCCAGTAAACGAGTTTGTGATCCCAGTCTATGGCCATGTGATGGTGCTGAGCACCGGGTGGTATACGGTATCGGCGCTCCCGATTGCCCAATACATTTGTGGCCAATTTGCGGACAGTTATTTGGTTTAGGTCGGGTGTGAAATATATCATGATATTTGTCTGGATGTCAATTATGTGGACGAGTGCTGAGGTGTGATATATGTGGTGATGGGATGTGTTGTTTGTGTTTAGTATAACGTTTGGTGCGGATATGTATGCGTCCAGTGGTAGGCCTTTGGTTAGAATAAATAATTGAAAATTAGATTATGTGATAATATTTGCATAATTATCATAAATTTATATAGGTTAAAATTGTTTACAAATAGATCTACGGGTTTCCATAGAATTGTCAGTGTTTAAAATGAGACTGATAATAAATTAGAAACTGTAATAAGATAATTACGTAGAATTCATGCATATAAATAATTACTGTATATTTAAATTAATTGGCTCCAGATCTAAAGAATAGCTAAAGCAGATATTGTACAGTACTAGTTATCTGAACAAATCAGATCGTACATTTTTGTTCTTTTATCTATGATAAAAGTTATTTTCATATCATTATAGTGAACTGTAAAGTATTAATCAAGGTAGAGTTTTTGCAATTAAATATACTGTGCATAATAAAAACTGCTGGAATATAAATTGATATATTTTCTTGATCTCTCTCTCTCTCTCTCTCTCTCTCTCTCTCTCTCTCTCCACATAACAACAAAACATTACAACAAAACACTTACCCATTGACTTAGCCTTGTATTCAATCCTAAAACCACCATTATTAATGGGTTTATTAATTTTATCACTTTTAAACTTTATAAACACTTGATTGCCAGGTACTAACAAATGTACCGGGCTCAGATGGCCCACCTGTCCACTCCAAGTAGCCAAATGGCTTCGCTGGACAGGTATAACACCGCCATACGAGTGCACGTACTCGGCCTCTGTATACACGGTAACAATATCGCGACCATGTTCTGTGTTAAACTCCGGCACATCTAGTACAATGTATTTTCCAACAGGGACAGTTATATTCCACAGGCACGTTATGTTATCGGGGTAATGACCAGGGTAGTTGGGACTAAACACAGCCGTTTCCGTCTCATCCAATTGTCCGCCACAGCCTTAATAATAAATTAAGTTTAGTTTATATATATTAATTAACAATAAATAAAAATTAGCTCTATTAAAACATAGTTTAAATTGAATGCTCAATCATTGTAATAATCGTATATGAGAATGGTATAAATTGGCACAACATAAAATCGGTTTTAGGCAAAAGTACATTCACTAATAATCACGATTTGAGATTCATATTGAGTAAACACAAACTATTATACACTGGTCCAACTAACCGAGGTGACATAAACGGATTGTTAAACGATGATAAACTCAATGGTAGTATATAACGGTCTTTATCCTTCAAATGTTCCGTGTCAAAGTGTTCAAACCATATAAATATACGATCACTTTGTGCTACCTTAAGGTGCCAGTAGCAATTCAGGTTATTGTCATAGTGATCGGGGTAATTGGGACTCAACACCTCATACTCGTGCACATCCAGTGTGCGATTGCATTCTGTTTTAATACATAAACATGTTATATAATCTATTATGTATTATATAACAAATATAATTTACCAAATGGATAATGATGTGTTAAGTGATCATCTCGGTCAAAATGACCAGTTTCCCAATAATACCTGGCAGATTTCTCAGGTTTTGCGAAATTCACATCTAATCAAAAACAAAATAATTTCATTTTAAATATGCTAGGTTAATTAATTAATTATCTATAAAAATTATGTCTGTAGTGCATACGTGATTGTATGTGAAGAGTTTTGCTTGATTATTAGTGCTAAACTCTAAGTATAACTCATTTGTGTTTGATAATATGTGACCAGGTTGATTGGCTCCACTGTATTTGCCTAACAATTTGCTACTATTTGAGTTACCATCATATATTGCCAGAACATCCTTCATAAGTTCCGTGTCAAAGTGTTCAAACCATATAAATATACGATCACGTTGTGCCACCTTAATGTGCCAGTAGCATTTCAGGTTATTGTCATAGTGATCGGGGTAATTGGGACTCAACACCTCATACTCGTGCACATCCAGTGTGCGATTGCATACTGTTTTAATACATAAACATGTTATATACAGTAATCCATTATGTATTATATAACTTATATAAATTACCAAATGGATAATGATGTGTTAAGTGATCATCTGGGTCAAAATGACCAGTTTCCCAATAATACCTGGCAGATTTCTCGCCAAAACGCTTTAAGTGTAGATTAGTTTTTGTTTTATTAAAGTAAAATTTATACGATCCAATTAATTAATTAATAGATATTTTTAATACAGACATCACGTATGCACTAACATACACTTCTCAAAACGCACTATTTATAAAAGCTGACCCTGATGGAATTTGACAAAAATAAAACAAGGTGATGATTACAAATAATGTCTTGATATTAAATTTAGTAAAACACTTCATGGTAAGTTTGTGGTCAGTGGAAAATTACAGTATCATTACAAAATTCACGTGTAATTATTTAATTTTATTTACATTTATGTTTTATGCATAACATGTTATAAGACGACAACAAATCACAGATTGTTTTACATAAATATCTAATTTCATTAAATATTTTACTTAACAAATATAATCTCTAATTTGTAACGTTATAATAATTAATATAATAGATAACATCGAATAATTGCGTGTAATTTAAATAGCATTATACTCGTACTAATTATTTGTTTTTCAGGCTATTTTACGTTTAACCATTTTTTTATTCTTTGTTTTAATTTTTCGGATTTTTGTTTTTATTATTATTAATTAATTTTATAATATATTGTGTCTTAGTATTATCCAGATTCGCGTTTATCATGATCAATTATCTCGTAATCGTGATTGCGGTCATTATTCTCGTAGTCATGATCTTCGGGGAGGCGTTTCCGGGGAGGGTCCTCATCGTCAGCCCCGCCCACCCTTTTGAACGTAACCGTCGGTATAATCACTTGAAACAGGCGTTTCTCTATTGTTAACACTATTTTCTTAACACTAGAAATAAATGACAAAAATTGCCATGATTATTTGAAATTAAAAACAATTAACCTAGACCAATTATTTAGCTGTACCTGAGATATAAGCCAACGATCAGCAAAATCATAAACGCTATGACAATCGTGTTAACGATGGACAGTATGTCAACGCTATTACACGTATTCATTATCAACGGACTGACCACAGGCTCTGACGGGTCGTTCATCGGTAGCATCGGCTGATCGGGTGTCAGACAGCCATAGGACTGACCGCTGGGCACACATACGTGTCGACAACTATGACCGGAGCACCGGTTTTTGGCCACCGGTCGCTCGTTTGGATCAATTACTTGGAATTCGTATATCATATCACGTTTTGTATCCGTTGGGTTAGTGTTGTAAAACTGGTGGCCATTTTTATCATCAAGGTTTCTATCGTAGCCACTGGTGATGTATAGGAGTTCCGCTTCTGATACACCCATTGCCGGTTCCCTTATCCGGTATATCACGTGATCGGTGGCTAAATACAGGTCATTGTCAAAGACAGTCATCCCGAGTACTGCCGACGACAACAACGGCCTCGAAGTCATGTAATAAATCTCATGTCCGCCCAAGAAGTCCACCGAATACAAGGAACTGTCGGTTATGTCGACAAAATAATACCGTTGCTGTCGGTAGTCAACAGTCAGATGAAACGGTTGTCTGTGTTTAGGGTTGGCGTAAATCGCTGTGCGATTAGTGCTGTCCAATCGGGACTCCCAGAGCCCGGCGTTAAACCCTATTTCACACCATACGAGTACTTCACTCGCGGTGTTTATGCGCAAATCACGAGCAAAGCCGGTGTTTAGCTGGAGTATGGTGTAGATTAGATGCGGGTAGTTTATGTCCATCATGTTTATGCTATTGGCCACGCTATCGATCCAATAGATTAGCCCATAATTAACCAGGTAGGCTATGTTATGTGCTGGGGCGTTTATGTTTGCCCGTCTCTCTATCAGGTCTGATAGTAATATTTAAATTATATTTTACTAATAAAAAAATTATAACAAATGTGATAATATTTAAAAACTAAAAGTATAATTACAGTCAATGATTGGGTAGTAATTGTATGAATGATAGGATATGGTGTCAACGGATTGATTGTCGTTAGTTATCACAATAGCATTTGTGGCCGATATTATCAGTGGGGGTCCAATACCTAAAAATTTTAATAATTAATTATTTTGTAATATTTGAGAGAGAGAGAGAGAGAGAGAGAGAGAGAGAGATTATATAATAATATTTAAATTTGTTACATTCTACATTAATTACTTACATTTCCATAAAAATTCATTCATATAACTTATTTAGTTATAACAACTTTAACTTATTTAATGTTTTACAGTCTTATTGAAGTATTGTCAAAATATGTGACAATGTAATATATCTAATTTAATTAGAATATTGTGTAAAAATGTCATAACGGTATTTAATTTCTCATTAATAATCTTATCTATAGCAAAGTAATTTATTTGCAATTTTTTAATGTTTGAGCAAAAAAAATCTAATATTAAAATTGGTATTGTTAAGTTGTCATTAATATATTTTTGTGTGTATCTATCATAGTATATAATTAAAACAACTTTACGTAAAATAGTACTTTTGCATTTATACTTTACCTGAAATCTTACCTTATTATATAAATATTTTCATTCATTAAAAACATTTGATGTTAAAAAATATTATATATGAAAATTATTGATTATATATGTACCTCTAATGAAAATGTATAAAACACTAATATGCATACAATTGTAGCGAGATTAATTATTTACAGTTTTCAAACATGTATGAAAGAGAGAGAGAGAGAGAGAGAGAGAGATGAAATTATTATTCCATACATACCCATCAACTTTGATTTATAAGAGATGCTGAAGTGTCGACTAAAACACTGATAGCCCGAAGTGTACTTAATTAGTAGCTTATTATCACGTATAATCATATTATCAGGCACAGTTTTGCCACTGAAATTGGCCAAAATATTGCTGTTATTTATATCCGGCGGTTGGTGCAAGGTCAAATTGCATATTGCATGGTGGCCGTCCATGTTGAAATCATTAAATGATAGGTAAATGACCATATTGCCTGGTACCAATATATTCCATACACACGTAATATTATCAAAACTATCAGGGTAACCGGGCGAGTATATCACACTTTCATTGGCTGTAAATTCACCACCACAACCTATTTACAAATCAAAAATAATTTTATATTATAAATAATCTAAATAATATTTTTAATAAACTACAATAATAATAATTCAATTATTTAAATAATTTATTGTTTAATTACCATATTTCACTATTTCATAAGTTATGTTAAAGCCCTTTCGTGGTTGACCCGTATTAAACACCAAATGCAATTGATTTGAGCTTGATATTAAATGGCGAGGGTACTTTTTATTGCTGAATGCGCCCAATAATGGGCTCAAAACCGTCGGCCCGTTGTATACTTTTAGATAATCGCTTTCAAACGTGTAAAAATCATTAAAACTGAGCTTGATGCTATTGTTATGACTGACAGTTATAGTCCATTCGCACAATTTGTTGGCCGGGTATGAGTTGGGATAGTTTGGCGTTGCGATAACGCCCTTGTCCTGGGCATATGTACCCACACATTCACTGTCATTATCTTGGTAAATAATTAATTAAAATATTGTTAATTATATTTTTAATTATACTGAATTAAATACAGTATTATAACTTATTTATTTATTATTAATTAAATTTTTAATAAAATAATAAACTGTAATTTATTTTTATTAAAAATATTATAATAAAGATACTAAAAATACTAAAAAAAATTAATCAGTATAAATTGTATGTCTATACAAAATTAAAATATGTCGTTGTCAGATCTATCCAAAAATATTATCATATAAATAAACTTTTATACAAAACTAAACTGCTTCATTTATTCATTTACAGTTTATACCTATTGTATAAATGGTTTTAATTAAGTTAAATAGTTACTAAATTAGCAATTACATTTTAATATTAACATTATTTAATTATATAAATTAATATTTCTTGAACATTTAGAACACTTAATAAAATTAATTAATCTAAAATAACAAGTAACTTACTTTGTTCATTTATCACTGGACATACGGCTAGCGATAATAACAACAGTGTTATATAAATCACAGTAAAATTCCAACAAAATATAAAAATATTAAACATTGTAATAATAATATGTAAAAATCAAAACATTTAATTAAAACACCCATATACTAATTGCAAAATATCAATAGATATAAAACATTAATGTGAAAAATACTGTCCCAAACAAAAACCTTGAACAGTTTGGACCCCTTTAACAACACTATGTATTCAGTTTTCATCGAGTGTTGAGAAAAATTTATTATTTATTTTATGTTTTATTAAAAGGAGTAATACTTTTAAGAAATCGCTGGTATTTATCGCACGTATAATAAATATCTGATTCATTACAACACTATTTGTTGTACATTTACTATGGTACATTATATAAACATTACAGAGTTTTATAGTGTACTGACACAAGTTATCGATTGGGTTTTAGTGAACTTTTCTTTTATTCTTGCTGTTCATTATATAAATATAACATTTTAAACAAACTTTGTCATTTATGTAATTAATTTGTAATTTTGTTCAAGTTTTAGTTTAACATGGTTTACATTTTCAATACTAACACTTTAATAGTTAATTTATTTTAGTTATACTATTAAATATACACATGTCTAATGAGGGGTATTTTTGTTGTTTCTTTGTATTTGTGAATGTCAAATAAGTTTAGAGAGAGAGAGAGAGAGAGAGAGAGAGAGAGAGAGAGAGATGTGCTGTAAAATAAACATATGATAAAAATAAAGTTTTTCTCTTTAAAACCAGATTTAAAATAAACAGATATTAATCGCTGTCTATATTACAGACCGGAAACAGCAATACTTATACATAAAATATAAATAATAACTTATACTGTGTTAAATTTAATACTTTACATTTATTTAATTTAGTAAACTGATTAATTACAAATATCAACGCGATTAACCATTGTGTTTTAGCATATAATAAATATATTTTATATTGGTTTTTTAAATACTATTATTTTGTTTTAAACAATTAATTATCGGAGCAAATCTGAATTATAATCATATACGTTATTATATCTATATTATTATATTTATTAAAGATAGTAATATTAGTAATATTATTCATATCTGAGATACAATGGCAACACAACATTTACGTCCAATTAAAACATGTCCTAACTCATCCGTGATACAGATTGCTAACGCCCAATTGTTATATTTTTACCAGAACCATTATTAATATCATCATAAATATATTTAGCGAGGTGGCTTTTAATGAATTTGAGCCAATTGAACCAGGGCACGTACGCTTACACTCAGCGTAACTACCGAATCTATTCTTGTTACCGTGACAACCTCCATATACGAACTCGGTGCATTCGTTTTTACTTGCATCGTAATAATACCTAGGCATATAAGCCAAACAAGTTCCCGACACCATTGGCAGCTCGCAAATATCTACCAAAATTAATAATATAAATTACTGTACTTTTATGTTATATACACTATATTTGCAATTATTTTAATTAATAAAAAAATATTTTAAAACTAAACAAAATTTACCAAAATCTTTTCAACAAAATATAACAGTTCGCGATCCTGACAACTATTTACCATAATTATTGCTAAACTTATCCAAAGTTTGGATTCCAAACATCTCATTATTTAGACAAATTCAATAGGAACAATTTATCTTTGGCCTATTTCTAGGTTTGCATTATTAATAGCAGTTTACTCTGGTCATAATTTAAACATAAATATTAAATTTAATTAATTTGCTTGCCTCACCTTGCTCACTTATTACTGGAGTAACCATTAAAGATAACAAGGTTATATAACTCATCACAATATAACAATAAGATGATTTAAACATTGTAGTAATAATCAATAAATAACTCAAAACATTCAATTCTTGTTAAAAATTATTAAATATTTAATGGTGTACATTTGTTATAGACATGGCAATACCGATAAATGAATACATAATGTAAATAAAACATTAATGTAAAAGCAAAACCTTAAACAGTTTAGACCCTTAGTCACGCACAACAATATTATTTATATATAATATTAATTGCTTGAATAACTAGAGATCGAAAGCTTATGGATACTAATTCAGTATAACGTGGCTTTTAGTTAAACACAATTATATTTATTAAAACTAAACTTTTACAATAATTGGCAATTAGTCTACAACAGATTTTCAATCGATAATAAATACATGTTAATCAATGGCTTATATATATACATGTATATAGGAAGTACAATTATAAACAATTCAGTAAAGTTAAAACGTCCTAGAATAATTTCCTAACAATTGTCACAGGATTGTAATACTGGATTCAATCCAACAATAACTCAAAATATTCTAGTTAATTTTTGAAAACTTTGTATATAAACATAAATTTGTTTACACTTCAATTTCTGCTCTCTACAATAATATATAAATAATAATAACTTATTATTAAATTAAAAAATTTGATTATTTTTCAAGTGTTGAGAATATCAATATACTCAAATAAGTTGTAGTTAAAAATTTATTGATATACTTAAACATATGATAATATATTTTTACTTTTTAACAACATTTAGACGTTTTCTATAAAGTAGATTAAACCATGAATCTATATGGAGACTTGAGTGTAATATACTTGAAATAATTTATTGTATTTACAGAATATATAGGAACAAATATTCATAATTAAAGTACCACTCAAAATTTTCGAGGTGTCTCTCGAAAACCTTTTTGCGTATAATTTTTGAATTAATTAAAATTATGACAAGTTACAACTTAGTTATTGCTGGGAAACAGCAATATTTAAACAAAAGCATTATAATTTATAAAGCATTAATAACAGCATTGATCGTGATAAAGTTAATACTTTAATATTTATTTAAGCTAAAAAAATTAATTAATTACAAATTTCGACACAATTTATTCACATGATTTATCATCATGTTTTGGTACATAATAAATATAATCAGAAACCTCAAGATCATTTGTAATCCTATGCCTTAGCCTGAAATAATAATAAGCTATTAACGCGGCTATAATCACCATAAACAACATGGTAAATATGGACAGTACTGATACGGCAATAACCAAGTTAGTTGTATTATTATCTGGGTTATTATCAGAATTATTATTAATATACTCAGGGCCGGGCCTTTCAATGAACTCCCAATTAAACTCTTGGTACGAAACGTTATTATTATGGTCGTTTTTGTAGTCGGGTATGTACCAGCTGATTGAGCCAAACTTATACTCGCCGGGTAAATTGCAACTAATAAATCCATAGTTATACTCTCCATTTGGGCTTTCACCTCCATCTTGGTTAAATATAATTTTATAAATAGTATTAAAACAAATTAGCTATTGTTGAAATTAATATCAGTTTAAACAAGAGGCTATTTTTATAGAACTATTAACAAACAGTTAATTATCAAGTTTTTAAATTATAAAATATAATATGTAACATAATCTAGCTCACTAAAATAACTTACGACAGTCCTTATTATAAATATAGTAATCATATTCAAACGATTTGCCAATTTTAACCAAGTGAGATTGAAAATGGTGGTTCATTTTATAATAATCATTATCCACCTTGGTCAACGTATGGTATATACGCGGGTCATTTGTGTCCAACGGCACCGGAATTGTAGAGTTGGGTCCAAACCATACCAAAAACCGGTGTGTTTTAACATTTCTAATGGCATAATACCTATTGGTCATTATTGGCAAAGGCTCATGGGTGTTTTTATCATAAACAGGCTCGTGGTCAATCCTGATCGTTGTGGCCAGAGTTAGTTTTACTGTTAGAACACAAGTCACTATACATAGTAAATTAAAAACAGACATGGTGTTTGATGCGTACAATTAATCATATAAAATTAATTTAATTATTAGTTACTCTATGTCTAATAGTGTTGTGTTTAGTCTTATTTTGGTTATCAATTGGTTTTTAATATAAATATTGATAATTTATTATTTATAACTGGCGTGTATTTCAATCAATTAAACATGAAGGTCGTGTTACATAAAAAGGTAGCTTAACATGATCGCATTACCAGGTTTATTGTTTAAGAATAAGTTTACTAGAATTACATTATGGTATAAATATATTAAGTTACTTTATATTATAAGTTAACACTTTGTAAAACAAATAAAAGTTTAATATTACATGTAATTATTATGTTACTATCAGATAAAATTTATAGCAAACTATTAGTTTTATAAATATACCACATATTAAGCATAATACAAATTAAAAAAACTACATAAGTTATTATACCATAAAATTTTTATAAAGAGTTAGTAAATAAATATAACATAACAATAGAAATTTTAAATTGTTGTATTTCTACATTTCCTATTTTGGTATAATGTTGCAAATCTAAATATTAATAATAGTAGTATAAAATGTTTAAATGTAACATAACAAACGTATTAAACACACCGTATATTAATTAATGTTGATCAAGATTATTATTATAACGGGATGCCAATTGGTTTGTCGCTAAAAATAATAAAATTAAATTAAATGTTGAACTAATTATAAAAAAATAGTATGTTATATTTCAACCAGAATAAATTTCCAGATATTCAGGGTCTTTTGTCTCGCCAAGCGTTTGGTAATAATTTTGTTCTTGGTAATTGTTACATCTTAATCGTTTACGTTGTGCATAGAATAGCCCAATAAACACATTCAATGCGACCAACAGGACTACTACAGCAACCACCAGGGCGTATATCATGATCGTTTTATAATCAATTGCATGTATACCAGACTCAGGCAGACCTGTCGTAAACATAGTCTCGGATTTGGTTGTAGACCAGGTCTCAGACCCAGTTGTAGACTCGGTTTCAGTTTGATTCGAGTAAATAACTTGAAATTTCCATTTATATCTATCAAAGTTTACGTACCCTTTAAAGGGTACGCAAGTCATGTGACCATCAGTGCCCAGTCTATTGGGTTTGTCGCCTCTGTCTATAAATATAATGATGGTAAAATTGAATAAAGTTGTAGAAAATGCACTAGGTTTTAATTAATTAATACATCTCTACTTAGTTCTTAACGCTAAATAAAAATAAATATTATTATTATTTTATTTAATTGACTAGAAATTAATTTTAATAAAATTTATGTATTGTATATTTAAGCTATGAACAAATTAACCATGGATTGCTAGAAGTGTTGTAAAATAGTAAACTCCTACTTACAACAAAGTTTATTATAAATATAATGATAATTATTATCGGGCACCCGGGACAGCATTACATCGTGGCTCTCGGTGAAATGATTCATTCTATACCAGCTGTTATTGGGCTTGGTAAATACGTGATAAGTATGGCTCATATCAGGCACCTGTACCCCTGGCACAGTAGTGTTGGCACCAAACCATAGTAAATAATCGCCAGTGTATACGTTCTGAACCGTATAATGTGTGTTGGTCATTATTGATAGATTCTTGTGTGTAAATTTGTCAATAAGTGGCTCAGTATTTTGGCCGTACGACCATTGTAAATTTAAGATAAGTAGAATAATTTGTGTATTTAATATTAAGATCATTGCTATAAATCTTGAATTACATTTAATGCATGACAAATAAATGTGAAATAAAAATTATTGCTAATTTTAAACATTAAGCTTATTTGGAATATAAAACTCATTTTTTATGGCATTAGGAATATATAAAAATCCGGAATACTAAACATGTACTGTAAGGTCTATATAATGCTTTTACCATCCAGCAAACTAAAATGTAAGTTTAATTAATTTATAAATTATACTGTGCAATTTGTAATTGGCAAGTTTACCTTATATAGTAGTATATGGCAAAATATAAGCGCAAATAATTTAATAGAATTGTAATATAAAAGTAATTAACTATTATAAAGCATATAAAGCATTTATAAATTAATTACATATAAAGCAAATGAAAATGGTTATGATTTTAAAAATTATAATTTTGAGTTTTAGTTTTAGTTTTGTTTTGGGTTTAGTTTTGGTTTTTGTTTTGTTTTGCAAATATAGTCGGATTTGTATATTTTTTGGAACGTGAATGAATTTTATAAACTAAATATAAATAAATATGGTAAATATGATAGATATAAAGTATATTAATAATGAAAATTAATAAAAATATACAAGTAAGTGAAGGGATAATTAGGTTTTTATTAAATAAAACAAATGAAATAAAATAATAGATAGAATTAAAAAAATAATGTGTAATATCATTATAAAATATTGACTACATTAATTAATGTTTATAAGTACAACTACTTTACCATTTATTATTTATCAAATTATCATTTTTAAATCGATAAAGAAATTATTATAACGATTATGTGTTTAATATGAAATTAACAAATTAATATCATTATTAACGTGGCGATGGTAATCTTGGTGCTAATTGTAATAAAAAAATATGTAAAATAACAAAATATAATTACTTGTTAATAGAATATATTGATCTTACATTCGCTATATATTTCCAAATAATCAGGATCATTTTTCTCAAAGGGCGTTGAATAATAATTTTGATCATGATTGTTGTTATTTAATGGCAGCTTCCGTTTGCCGACGTATAGTACAATAAATACAATTAATGCAATTAATAGTAACACTATAATAGGTACCAAAACATAAAACATGATAATTTTATAATAGTTGTTAGTTTTTGTGCTATCGGTGATTTTTTGCTCAGTTGTAGTTTTAAGTGTCTCGGTGATTTGTCGAGCAGTTGTAGTTTTAGTTATCTCGGTGACTATTTCTTGATCATCTGTCTGCGGTTCGGAATGATTATGGTATTTAATTATAAATTCCCATTTTAACCTATCAGGATGTATTTGTTCGTCAGTTTTTAGACATGATAAATAACCATCCGGATTCTCTCTATTGGGATTATCACCATCGTCTACAAGAATAATCATGGCACATTTTGGAGTTAATTTTTAACTGGGGTTTAATTTTACAATAATTAATTTTTAATATTAATATAAAAATATTGTGTGTTTTATTATTTAATAAAATTTTATTACTTCATATATCTAACTTCATTGGTAATTTACTAATTGCCCTAACAATAAAATTCAGTGACCATGATCAAACTTTCATAAAAATATATAAATACTTACCGCAATCTTTATTATAAATGAGATAGTAATTAGTATCGGGCAATCGCGATAGCTGAACTTCATGTTTGCTGGTGTAATGATACATTGTATACCACATATCTTTATCTTTAATCTTGATAAACACATGATAAGCGACATTTATGTCGGTCAATTTGGTCAATGGAATTGAATCATTGGGCGAATACCATAATAAATAATCGCCGTAATATACATTACGGATTGTATAACGGGTGTTGGTCAATATGGATAATTTCTGATGGGTCAGTTTGTCAATTATTGGTTTGGCGAGTTTTCCGTATAACCATGGTAAATTTAAAATAATCAACGCGATTAATAAATGAAAACTATAATGTATATTTAAATGTCTTATCAATATCATTGTAACAATTATTAAAATTTAATTTTACTGTCAATTAAAGTTTGCAATATTTATTTGTAATAC
>CAJPIZ010001216.1:0-17853 GCA_905368565.1 Medioppia subpectinata | reverse complement strand
GGCGTTCATTCACTTTGGCCGACCCTAACAAGAATGGTCTTCAGGCGACGGCTGAGGGCCCGGGAGAGGCCGGTGTCTCCACCAGAGAGAAGGGATATTTGGCTTTCTATGAGATTTGCCAAAAGATCGAAGAGGAAGGTTGGGCTACACAGAGACCGCACCCGCAAATAGAGGGCCCGTATTCTTATAATGGCAACCAATGGGTCGCTTACGACGACATCCAGAGTATTGAACACAAAGTGCGATATATTCTGGAGAAGGGTTTGGGAGGGGCTATGATATGGACGCTCGACAACGACGACTTCCGGGGCCTCTGCTATGGAGAGCAGAGTCCGCTCGTGAATGCCGTGAAGACAGCGCTCGCCAACAATATAGTGGAGGGCTCTTCCAGCGAGAGATCGCTTGAGAGAGCCAGCGATAGGTCCAGTGAGAGGGCCAGCGAAAGATCTTCGTCACGATTCTCACGTACCGGTCCTCAGAGCGTACCCAACGAAGAGTCGGTGGCGACCGCGGCTTTGGCCGCACTTAACGTCAACACTCGTCGCAATCAATTGAGACGATTTCAGTTTCAGACAACTCCCAGAACTACAACCACAACAACTCCGCGCACAACCACTACCACAACGACGACCACCACTACTACGACAACCCCTGCGCCCACTTTCAAAGAAACTGTCCAGAAGTTCACAACACCTGAACCGCCGCCGACTCCCGATCCGGGCGGGAATTTTGAGTGCGAAGACGAGGGCTTTTTCAATAATCCCAAAGACTGTCGCAAATACTTCTGGTGTCTGGACAGCGGACCCGCCAATCTCGGTATAGTCGCCCACGCCTTCACGTGTCCGTCGGGTCTGTACTTCAACCAGAATAGCGAAGCGTGTGATTATCCCGATAATGTCAGCTGCAAAAAGCCTCCCCGAGAAGAGCCCACAACTCGCAAACCTAAACCCCTAAAGACAAAGCCCACGACAACCACGACTACCACTACAACCACTACCACTCCGGCGCCGACCACCACAACAGAGGCGCCAACGGATCCGCCCTTTGATCTGAGCGATAGGGCCAACGTTGAGCTCCTGTCCACCGCTTTAAGGCAGTTGAATAACGCCCAATCGTCGGGCAATAGTAACGACGCCTCGCAATTGGTTAATCTGATCCAATCGCTCGGCGGTGTCGACAAAATCCAATCCCTCCTCCAATCGGGAGGATTCCTTCTCGACGACGACAAGTCATCGCCGGCGACGACACACAACTTCTTCGCGCCCTCTTATGTGACACCCAATAGACATCAGGACAACACACTATCGCCGCAGACATTCACCGAGACGTCGATATTCACGCCCGACTCCAGACGCGAGCCGCAGAGTTACGCGCGACCGCGTCGGCCGCAGTTTGACTCATCGCTCACTACTATTAACCCCATCTTCTCCTTCTACGAGACGCCGAAGAACTCGAGGAATAATAACGCAAACGTCAACATTGGAGGAGACAATCCCAACGCACAGCCCTTTACCTTCTCGTATAACACTCCGGGCGGCCGAACGTCAGCCGCTGTTTCCGAGAACGCGTTCAATGAGGCGTCCATTTCCAGGCCATCCCTTCAGCGTTTCAACACATCGTCCCAAAGACTGTCGGCGCCGACCAACTCGAGGACAGTCTTTGCCAACGAGTCGCCCGTCGATCGGCCCAGAGTTCAGGCTCAGTCCCAATCGAGTCAAGTCTATAGAGTGCCCGTCAGAGTGAGCGCCGGCGAGCGAGTGACCGGCGATCGAGTGGTCCGACTGCCGGTCGATCCCTTGGAAAATACCCAACGAAACCCACAGTCGGCGCGAAGGATCAGAGTTCAGAGCGCTTTCTCTACGGCCACAGAACGGCCGCAATCGGGAGTTGTTTACGACGAAGAGGTCGTAACGCAATCACCGCCACAATTGAGGCCACAATTCGGGCCGGCGTTCGCACCGCAACCCCTTCTCCCGCAGACACAACCCATACCCGAAGTGCCCACAACTCAACGGCCACTTCGACGCCGTCTTCCGCATCGTTTCAATCTGAAGCCAATCGCCGACGAAAACCCGGTGTCGGCGCTCATAAACCTCCCGCCCAGAGCTTCCAACGCATTGCAAAACTCAAGACCGCACAGACCTCAGCCCATCGAAGACCAGTTGCCGCCACTGACCACCACTTCGGCGCCCACAACGCTATACAATCAGTTCCGACCACAACCGCCGCGATTCACCAATTATAACACACTTCCGCCTGAGTTCGATATCGCGCTCTTCACTACACCCGCCATCCCTTACTTCGATCTCGAGAACGCCTTCCGCACCACAACGCCGGCCCCACCGCCGCCACCGACCACAGCTCCCCCGACCCGACCCCCGCCTCCCCCGCCCACTACACAACAGCCCCTCAGAGCGGTGCGAACGCGGCGTCCGATACCCCAACCGCAACCCGTGTCCGCTGTGACCACTCAGAGACCGTCGCGTCGACAGACGGCCGCTCCGGCCACCGAAGCGCCGGCCACTCAGTTCGACGGACCGGCGATATTCTCCGAGAATGACGGAAAGATTGGTTGCGGCAAACGTGGAGTTCACGCCCACCCGCAGAGTTGCGGTATGTTTGTGGTGTGCGCTCCCATCAGTCGCGCCAATAAGAGCCTCCGGGCGCTCACACATCACTGTCCCGCCGATCAGGTCTATGTCCAGTCAGTGGGCAGATGTCGGCCCGGAAACAAAGATCGCTGCGAAGTCTTCTAAACTTCACCACTAATTATGAGATTATAGAGAGAAAGCGAGTGATCGACCAGTTTTTGGCTTTAATTTAATTTGTTTTTTATGATTAATGTTTTTATATATTTGATGTTTTATTGAAAATTATGTTTATTTGATTACTTGAGAAATCAATTGCCATTTAATTTTTGAAGTGATTTTTAGTCATCTATTTTATAATTAATAATAATATGATTTGTATTTTTATACAAGTGTTGGCGAAATATGAGACTAAATTCATATTCTTGTTTTAATTGTCATTCATTTGTCACATTATATTTTTTACCACACATTATGTGCTAAACATTTTTTAAATGATTTTTTATACTCATTACAAAGACATTAAGCAATAGTTATATCATTGATTTAAACTTATATATTGTTATTGTGTTGATTTGTAACAAATTAATAAAAATTAAATTTCATCCCAATCTTGTATTAATTATTATATCCTCTATTTTGTTTAATAATAATTAGTAATTATAATTGATTTTAATATATGTTTATAAATTAGATACAATCAAATTAGTTAAATAGTGACAGGAAATGTGATTTATAATCATCTTATATTAAAACTACAGTCATATCTGTATCCTGTTTGATAAACTAATGCCAAAATTATAATATGGTAAAGTTATCATAAAAGTATCCATCATACTTTATTAGTAATACAATCAGTATTATTATTATATTTAATTCCATTACACTTTATCCGATGGATTGTACGTTAATTAAATATTTATAAAATTAAAGCTATAAATAAATTGTAGATTACAATGAATAAGGACATAAAATTATCATACGTTTTGTAAGCATAAGTCATATGATATACAGTATGTATTTCAATGTTTTAAACATATGAAACAAAAACTTAAAGAATGTTGAATTCTTACTGTTTATATTAACGTTAATTAAGATTTATATAAAAATGATTTTAATTGTGTGGTTAAATACATGATTGACTTAAAATTTAGCTACAAATTTCCACCACGTTGTTGGCGATTATATAAATAGTGTTGTAATGTATTGTATTGAGGATTCAACAAATTCTGCCTATCATTGGCCGCCCAATGACAGCACTTATTGAAAATGTGGCCCTTTTTGGTCAAACATTTCTCAAATTTAAGCATCAATTTTTCGCCAAAATGAGGCATTTTATCTCTTCCTATGAATAAGTATTTGCATTAATTACTTGACATATAAATAGATAATTGCAATCATTGTAAGACAACTGACCATAAAAGGGTAGTTTCTGATTGTGGGCGCGATTCGTGTTTCGCTCCAATATATTGAAGCCATAGAACATCGCGTGGCAGTGATAGCCCTTATCACCCGCTATCTGGCCTAACATACAACACGCCGTGTCCTTATCCATCGATTCTGTCCACACAATTTGTTACAAATTATCATCATTATTCAATCATTACAATTATAGTGCAATGTATCTGTGATATAGCATTTGCTCCATACCTTTAACATGTTTCAAGCTTATAGTAGTCGGCAATTGTTTGATAACCTTTCGGTAATCAATGGTCTCATTGTTTGCATCTGTGCTATTGTTTCCGCTTTTGTCGTGATTTGTGACCAAAATTGAGTCTTTGTTCTCAATGCTGTCGTTTAGTGTTTTATGATTACCTGTTTTATATACAGTAAAAGTGTTATTTAAATATTTATTGATAAAAATCTAGTAAAAGTGTGGAAAATATTCTGGACTTAATTCGCAATCACTGTTCAAAAAGTAAAGTACATTTGTTTATTGAATTAATCTCTCGAGTACTTCCCAAAAGTGATATTTGTAAGGATCTCCTGATATTTCACACCATATAATTAGTGGTTAAAATGCACTAAAAAAAATTCATCATTTCTAAGCATTTATATAATAAACGTTCATTTTTATAACTATTTTGATTAACAATAGAAAAGGAGAGTAAAATTTCTAGTCCAACAAAATTTAAAAATAACTAATTAAAAAAATTTTATTTTGTGATATTTATAAGATTATTTTAAGTAATTATTGTTATTTGACAATATTGTTATTTGACAATGTTATTTAACTTAAATATTTATATTTAGCTAAAAATAAACTTATAAGAACAATAAATTTTACTCAAAACACACAGTTAATAATAGTTTATAGTAAACAATTATCATAATATTTTTTCTGTACACTGTTTAATGAATAATCAAGATAGTTTTTGCTATAAACATAATTTATACTACATTTTACAGTAGGCTTAACTTGAAATACAGAAAACAATGCACTACATTAAATAGTAATTTTTATTTTTATTATTTCAATTTTAATCGATTTTATTGATATTTGATTATTAAATGTCATTTTACTATTTTTAAGCCCTATTTTCTAACAATCATTTATTTTATTAAAAATTTAAAATTGGATTTCATGTCAGCCTTTGTTTTATATCCCAATCCAAGGCTATTAACAGCTATTTCTGTCTGAATAGGCTTTTTATCTTTGAGGAAATGTGTGTTAATTTGATTTCTTAAAAAATAAAAGGATGTAATAAATAATAAAACAGTTATACTTGCCTTCAAAGTGATCAATATTTAGAGCACCCGACTCTCCAAACAAATAAATTATTGCTAATATTTTTACTGTTAAATACATATTTCACTTCAACTTATTTTGAGATCCGATGCAATTAATTCAATGTTATTATCAAATAAATGTTTTGTACCAATTGTTTAGTACAATGTATTCAGCAATTTTCAAATAATAAGTTACAATTATATAGTAATAATCGGTAACTATATTTATTTTATATAATTGTGCACAACATTTAGTTTTATACAAAAAATTAATTCAGTTTACAAATAAACATTTAGTCCAGAAGCGAAAAATACGGGAATATTCCTATGTTTATTAATATGAGTCAAAATTTCACAAATCTATATCAGAGATAACTTAAAAACTGAAATTAAAAACTTAAACCATATGCCCACTAACAAATCGTAAGTTATAACCATATATTTAGCTGATATTACATATGAATTATATTATCAATACACCAGTTGTAGTGGAAGAAGAGGGCGGTTAGTCTTTGCATCGGTTTAACACTTACACTTGTTAGATCTCAAATATTTGTATTTTTATTTAAGAATATATGAGAAAAACAGCCGTTTTATGATTTATGCAGTCATATAAATACGCCGATAAATGATGTGTTTATCATATAATAATTGATTTGCATTTCTCTGTCACACATCTCCTCTGGTAATGACAGTACAATTTAGAGGCCATAACCACTTCTTCGTGACAAATATGATTGGATACTCAAATCTTATGTTTAGATCAGCAATAATATCGAGATTATATTTACCATTCAGTTTGCTATGAATTCCTTGTATTGGATGTGAAATATTGCGATAAATATAGTATTTCTTAAATTATTTCACTACTAATCAGCGTCTAATCAATAAATTATCTGTACTCTACATATACCGTGCATTGATATTAAGTTTTATAAATAAACCTCAATGCTAATTATGTGAACATTAAATTTAACCAGATATTTTTAACATAATTTATAATTTTGCTTATTCCATTGCTATTTTACTTAACAACAAGATAACTTTTATATACGAGTTTTAATGTATTATTGTGTTTGTAAATGATGTTTAAATTGCATAATGCATTGATGTAGTACCTTTGACCATATTCAACATTTACTTTTACTTTCATAAAATCACAAACAATTAATAATACTGTAAATACTGTACTTAAAAAATTTCCATTGAGTGTCAATCGGTGTTAAAGTAAAGAAATGTTTGTCAACTATTCATGTAATCAAAACATAACACACAGATATCAGAAATTTAAATGTTTATTGACATGATCTTGATGACTTTTACTGATAAAATATATAATAAAATAAGTTTTAGTAATAACACTGGTATTCCCTAAATACTAACCAATTGCTCAAAAATATATTTCAAAATTGTATTTTATAAATAACTTTGAAATGTTAAATAACAAAACATATTTTTGTGCAAAATTGAAATATTTTGACTAAATTCCTGTCACATTCTACTTAAATTTTAGACAAATATTTTCATTAATGTAAAAACAATATTTAAATAAAGAGTAAATATTGTTGTTAAAATAAAAACATTATAAATAAGTTAAAACAAATGACATTGTGTATTAATATATCAATATAAACATTTGTTTAAATAATTATTAAAACAAATTAAAAATTATATAATAATTACAAAACAGTTATGAAATACACGTTTTTATTATGTTAAATAAAAGTATAGTTTAAAAACATGTGATTTGTCTTTTAATATATGTTTATTACAGATTAGAGATTGTATTTAAGTTCATTGAATCCCAAGAAATCTAATATTAAGTTTCAGTGAAATAAATAAATATTTGGATTAACGCTCTTTGGATGCGATAAAAAACATTTAATTACTCGCAAATGTAATTCACGGCAATAAATGAAACCAAAATATTAATAAAATTACATTTAATGAGATAAGAAAATGTTTTAATAAGTTTTTCAATAAATTTACATTGTTTTCAATACAATTTAAAATAAACTCATAATTTACACATTTTTAAACACAAAACACAAGACAACCCAAACGACCCGTACATCCCCTTAAATATTGAAATAGTTTTCAAATGTTAAACAAGAATTGAATAAATTCTTGAAATTCCTATTCTTATAAATATAGCAACAAAACTAGTTTATTGAGACTCCTATGAAATAAACTAACAAAATATATTTTTGGATAAAAAAAAACTTTATTTAGATTTTCATACAGTATATGAGTTAAGATATCTGAATACAAATCACAACTAATTATTTAACAAATTAAATACAATATCAATCAATTAAACGAATAAATAGTCATATACTTTAAGATATTATTTTTAAAAGCATTTTTCAGATTCATTAAAGCCTTTCAAAACGTTTAAATTGTGGTAAATGTGGACGAAATACAGAAAATGCACATAACTTTTATGAGAATTCAAATAACAAAATACTTATTACATAAAAGCAAAATCGATTGTCAATTGAGTTACATATTTATAAACGAATAGATAAAACATATTTTGTCAAAATATTTTTGTTATTATCATAATTCATATTTTAAAAGATTTATTGGTCTATCAGTAGTGGAAATATTTCTGCTCTTATGATACAAATTACCCTCAAAAATATGAATACAACGTGTGTTTCAAAAATATTAAAAGTTATTTTTGTTGTGTGTTTTTTCCGGCATTATTTCTGTCAACTTTCCACATAAGGCTTGTCATTCACGACAAGCGAAATGTTGTTCAAAGTTTCCAATGGTTTGGCCTTCGGGTCCGTAATGTAGTCGAGTTTCAGCGAAGATATTGTACTTTTGGTACACCTATTGTCCGCCTGTATGTGACATCTTTTATGACACATATAATCGCAATCTATAAGTGATTTTAAAATATATACAAATCAAATGAAATTCAATAACATTTTACATTTATTGATAATAAAACAAAAACAGATAAATAAATAAGTAGTAAAAACCTCTGCACTGATAGCCTTGCTTTCCTGGTCTTCTTGAGAAAAGTTTGTCACAGACCTGACATGTGATGGATCTGTAAATGTAATACATATTAAATAATGATAATCATTATTTTTGTCATTGTTATCAGTGTTTAGAATTTTCAAAATTTTAAATCAAAGTAAAATTCAAACAATTATTGTTATTGCAAACAATGAAATTGTTTTCTTCATTATTAAAACTTTATAACAAATAAAATGTAATTTAATTTATACCCGGATAGATGTTTGGCTACAAACAAGTGATCATTATATAAGTGCAATTTAAGTCCCCTTCGCCTCCATTTACTCTTATTAGCCAAACTGATCGGTAATACATAATGCCTGTGCCGTTGGGAAAAACAATTCAGTATTATTAACGGTATTATATTTAAGACAATGTGCGAACAACTTGTATAACAAGTTGTAATAAATGACAACTCACTTAAGAGATCCGCTTTCATTCGCCTCCACAATAAGTGTCGACTTTTCGTGTATGAAAGTACGGGTAGAGTAACCGCTTATATCGCTTATATTACTATAGCTATTAGTTTTATGTCTTTCCTCTGCAAACACACGTAAAACGATGGAAAAAATTTCAATTGTTATTTCTATTTCACACAACTATTAATAGACAACTGTATTACTAATACAGCGCTATTAAATCTATAGCTATTAGTTTTATGTCTTTCCTCTGCAAACACACGTAAAACGATGGAAAAAATTTCAATTGTTATTTCTATTTCACACAACTATTAATAGACAACTGTATTACTAATACAGCGCTATTAAAAATAATAATGATGTGATGCACACATACCACGAGCGGCCAAATTATGCAACACGTCTTTGGGCGCCGACGGCTCTCTCGAGCCGGGCATAGATCGGGCTCTACTCGATGTGGCGCTACTGACAGAGCTGTCACGACTGCCGGTTCCCTCGCACTCCTTATTCGTGCGGATTTCCATCGATTTCGACCGATTCTTATTGAAACTAAACCTCTTCCTGATTGCCTTTATGATAGATCGGGGCTCTTTAGTGCGCGACCGACTGTCTATTAGCACATGTAGATTGGTTTTTGGCACCATTTTAGTGGTTATTTTCACGTATAAATAGAGCAAATAGTTTGCAAAATATTAATATTTTAAATTTTATGATTTAGCTTTTCTTTAATGAGTTTCTAAAATGTCATATATATTTAAAAACTTACTCTTGTGTTCAACAGTCGAGTTGTTTGATGAGACAAAACTTCCCTCATTAATGGACGGCTCGTCAGGTGTGCCCCGACCCGTCCCGTACCCCTCACTGCCCCCGCCGTTGTCCGATGCCTGCCATCAATTTAATCATACATTAAACATAATATATTGAGTAGTTTTTTGAGTGTTTTATTTAATAATAACATAGTTATGATTATTACGGGTCCGACAACAGCACAAACATATGTGTGAATATTTACAACATTTAGATTCACCCGATTCTTCAATAGACAAATATTCCCAATTAAATCTCAACATTAAGTATAATTATATTTATAAGTATAACAGAATTTTAAAAATTAATTAATAGATAGTTAATTGATAGTTATCTAACAAATAATGAAAATTTATTAAATACTACTGTTTTTAAAATGTAACAAATTTCTCTGAATTGACACAATATGCTAACAAAACAGATACAAATGTCATCTCATATTTCATTGTTTTTGTTTTCTATTATTCTAGTAATTTTGAAAATAGTTAAATTTGTGGCAAATTTAAAACATGATTAAAACCCATTAGAATATAGATATCTAGAAATCAATTCATAGCGTAAAACAAGTTTAAAAATAAAGTTTTAAATCGTAAATCTTTGTAACGCCAGTACTTTCATCGTTACTATAATTGTGTGCAATCAGTGCTAATACCAGATGAACAGCGGAACCCAAATGTCAAACAATCATTTCATCTAAAATTATTCAAAAATCTATTTAATATTTGTTAACTTTCAGCAAAAGGTGTAAAGTATGAAGTGACTGAGAGACAAAATCGTGATTAAAATAATGTTAATGCTTTGTTTTTCAAAATAATTTCTGACAGAAAGGTAAACTAAACTTCTACTATAAATGTAAATGTATTTCTAGGAAATTACTCAATCTAACAATAATACAACTTAAGACAATATAAATTCATTTCAATAAAATCTTGCTCAAACATCCTAATAGAATAACTTAAGAATTTTAGTATAAAATAAATGTTTCAATTATTATAATGTTTCAATTAATTGCCAAATTTTACACAATTATGATTCAAGAATGTTTGCAAACACTTATACATTACATGATTAACAATACAAAAATCACTTACTCTATGATTACTATGAATCGTTAGATTACTTTTATTGGCGTTATTATTGTTGAAATTCTCATTTAAACCAAATTCGGTGTCATTTTGATTGACTAAAATACAAAAGTATTTAAAAACACAGATTAGCTAAACACAAATCAATTGATTGATATAGTAAAATACCAAAATTATTGTTAACATTAATGAAAGTTTCATGCATTTCGGCCAATCCATCACCACATTTATCATTCATTATATCCTGACTCCTATTTAATTCATGATTAGATCCATTTTTCAGATAATTTGTGCCCTTTTTCCGGTTGGCTTTTTTAATTTGTTTAAACGACCGTTTGTTAAAACCATTATTGAATACATTGTCAAATAATTTATGCCCACTCTTAGACTCTGCCCTTTGGCTATTAATTTGGTTTGTTTGAGTCACTACTTGACTATCATTTTGGAGTAAATCTTCCATTATATAAATGTTTTGGGGATCAGTGATAGTGTGATCGCTGGCATCACTGCCATCACTGCGAGCATCGCTCTCATCGCTATCATTGCTATCGCTATTGCTATCAATTCCTAACACAGAGTCTATGGAAGTGACCGAACATAACAGTCGGCGCTTTGTATCCATAAATGGATTTGTATTCAAAGATTCGCTATTTTTATCATTAAGTAGAATATATTGGAGACTGTTTTGTAGACTCTTTTCAGGACTATTCTGTGAACTACTTTTAAGAGTAATTTGAGGACTATTTGTATTATTAAGTAATGTTTGCTTTTCATGTATTGTCTGCTCATTAAAAGTGATATCATCGTCAGGTATGGGTGTATGGTATGACTGTTCAGTCATTTCAATTAAACGATTCAAATGAGTGGGAATGCTATGAGTGGGTATCGAATAAAAATTTTTGCGATAGGCTTTCAATAAATCAAAAGGATTTCCTTTAAAGTCTGAACGGACGGACAATTCATCGATTGGACGCCATTCATAGACAGGTATTTGTGAGCGACTTATCAATGGGGGTATAATTGGCATAACTATCGATATATTCCCACATGAAACTGATCTTTCAATACTGTGCCGGCCGCATAGCGAATTTTTACCTAAACATAATTACTGTACGTTAAGTGACTTGCCTAACAATAATTGTAACAATCGTAACATACGCTCTTTACCCAAAGCTAGCCTTGGCAACAGAACGTTAAGTGTCGAAGACATAGTTTGCGAAACAGTCGCACAACTATTATCTATTTGGTTATACATAGTATTGGTTAGAAAATAAAATCATATTTTGGTTTAATAAAAAGTTTTTTTCGTGCAATTATTAGTTGATTACTTTGCTCTTCAATCACATCCAACACTGTATGGGGTATTGTCTCTAATTGGCTGCACTCCTCGTCCGCATCACTGCTCACTATAATCGGCACTTCTTTTCGGTTTTCAATGCAAATGTTAATACAAATTAAAAATAAGCAAAAAATATTTTAAACATTCAAATCTATTAGACTATATAACTAGAGAATTAGATTATGTGTTAAATAACTGATCTATTATTAGACTTTAGCACAAATATCGCACAGCTATTAGCGCTATAAATCTAATATACCATATGCTAAATGGTCTTAAAAACTGCTTAACTTAACTGTTATTATAAATTACAAGATTCTGTGCGAAAACAAAAAAAATTCTTAGAAATGTTTGTGCAAACCGTTATTCTTCATAACAGATCCGTTTGGCTTAAGTATATTCTGTTCAATGTATTCGAGGCCTGTATTCTTCGGCGAACCCGTGAGTGGTGTAGAGTTAGAGGAATTACAGTCAGAAGAATCGCTACTGTGTTCGATGAATAGGAACTGTTTGACAGCAATTTATTATAATAATTTCAACCATAATCATTAATTTATTTTATCAATTAATTTCCAAATGATAAATTAGTTTATTAAATCTCACACTCACTTCCACCGATAGTGATCCAGATATTTGTTGTCCGGTCTCTAACGGCCGCGACTGTAGTTTCAACACTTGATTCTGACTGGGATTTCGTTTCAATTCCTCGACACTTACTATTCCTAAACCCAAGAATTTATCTGAAAATAATACACAAAATATATTTTGAATAAAGAGTTTGTGCATTGAATTGTCAAATAAACAATAGATAATAAGTACAAGAAAGTGAAAATATTTATTAATGGTAAACTAAATAGCATATTAAGTTTGTTATAAAGTCACCTAAGAAGAAAGTCTAATGACAGTTTTGTTTACTTGCTATTTTATTTTAGATTAGTTTAACAAATGATAATCCCTTTTAAGAGGTTATGTTTGCGTCGATTATAATTAACAGATAATGAATGAAAGTAAAAATGTATTACAAAATGAAGTGTTCGTTCCAAACAGGACTCGACGTATTCTTAATGGTGGAGGTGTGGGCCTGTTGTGAGGGCTCGTCCACCTCTATCACACAGTATGGCGAGTGTATACCTGAGGGCAGAATAGATTTCGATTCAAATCACTAAATTTTATTCAATATCTTTGCCATAAAACTTATTTTATTTACAAATATAATTTGCAAATACAGTTAGCATTCGCTAACTTTTAGATAACGATAAGTTATTTGTAATTAATGCATACCTTTGTTATTAACAGTCAGACCATTTGCTTTGACAACTTTGACAAACAGTTTGCGTTCAATTGATTTTTGGGGCGACTATTTTCATGTGGAGTATAAATAATTACCATTTGATTTATCGTATAATTCAAACAATATTTCAGTGGATTCTTCTTTCAGATTACTGTCAAAACAAATGAACGATAAAATAAAATCTAATCAAATTGTTTACTATTAGGGAAACAACAGGTTATGTTTGCGTCGATTATAATTAACAGATAATGAATGAAAGTAAAAATGTATTACAAAATGAAGTGTTCGTTCCAAACAGGACTCGACGTATTCTTGATGGTGGAGGTGTGGGCCTGTTGTGAGGGCTCGTCCACCTCTATCACACAGTACGGCGAGTGTATACCTGAGGGCAGAATAAATTTTTCTTAAAATCACTAAATTTTATTAATTATTTTTTGTAAAACTTATTTTATTTGCAATTATTATTTGCAAATACAGTTTGCATTCGCTAACTTATAGATAACGATAAGTTATTTGTAATTAATGCATACCTTTGTTATTAACAGTCAGACCATTTGCTTTGACAACTTTGACAAACAGTTTGCGTTCAATTGATTTTTGGGGCGACTATTTTCATGTGGAGATAATTATATCCATATTTATTATAATTATAATGTCATTTAATTAATATATAAATTGTAAACATTTATTCCTAATACACACCGATTTATTTAAACCAATATTGTTTTGTTGATCGGATCGTTTGAATGGAGGGAAGTCCTGATAACCAGAAAGACACAAATCGACAACAGTTTTGGTGATTGTGTTTATTATAGCGTTGATAATCGCGTCCTCAGAGATCTTGTGCTCTGATTTCTATATTAAAAATGATTTATCATTACTTTTCTGTATTAATACACATAATGAACACAAAAGTGAATTTTCATTTTTTTTTGTTATGAAACTCAAAACGTTTTGCTATTAATTAGGAATACATTCACAGGAAATGATTGAATGAAAATGAGACACAATTTTCTTTTGGATATTAACTAATAAATAAGTAAACATATAATAGATATAAGGGAAGCATTAATGGCTTATTCACAATAGATATCCGACAATATTATGAGTAAATATTTTCATCTCCACATCAAATGACTGTTTGATTGTATTTTTCTCTGTAATTAACGATAATATTTACCTGATTTTGATTGTGAAGACCTTTAACTTGTTTCAAACTAGCCTTAAAATCGGGTCTTTCAACGAATCTCACGACAAACAGTTGCTCTTCACTAATGCATACAATTTTCATCTGTAAATATAATATTAAATTTTATGTGCGATTAATTTTTGTAAACTAGATTTGAGAATATAATGAATGAATAGTAATAGTGTTTTGCTTACCATTCCTTCAAACCTATTCATATAGAGTTCGTATTGAATGGATTCTTCGTCCACAGAATCGTTATCTCGAAAGGCTTTCACTAAGATTTTAATTCCTTGCGTTGAGATCTTGCAGTTAACTGACTATTGGATTCAATGTAAAACAATTACTTATAGTTACATCATATTTCAATTATGTCTATTAATATTATGTTTTTATAGATTTATTTGGGTAATTAAATACTAACAAGTAATATTTTTATGCATAGTAGACTGAATTTAATTATTTTCTTCTAATTTCAATTGTAATTAAATCCTATTTTTAGTTTACTCTTATATAATGAGAGAAAGGGATAAAACTTTTGTTTGTTAAGAAAATAATGTTTAATAAACAAAGTTTGAAATATAATATACAGGAAAATGCAAACTAAACAAAATTGCAAACATTGTCCCAAAACATTTAAAATGAATAGATTTTACTTAAAATTGTTTGCGTTATAAAATAATTTTTGTTATGTTTTTACATAATTATTGTTTATTTAACAAAATGTTCAGAATATCCAGCAGTCTTTGTAAATTTATAATTTGCATTTTATTATTTATCATTAATTAACAAAATATATAATTTACATTTAAATAACAATAAATATGTATATTGTACTAAAATACTCAAACAATTGCAAAACAAACATATTTTAACAACAAAAACTTTTTAAATCTGTTTTTACTATTTAAAAAGTATTGAATTAAATATTAGTTTTCACAATAAATAATTAGTTTTATAAATTCATTGCAATGAAAAGTGACAAAAAAGTCACTGAACTTCCAAATAAAGACATTCATGAATTATTTTCAATTTAATAAATTTGAAGTCATATCTGAACGAAAATTACATCAAAATCTCGATCACAAGTTGTGATTCACAACATAATAAAGATTGTGATTTACAATCAATATTTTCCCGTAAAATAATAAACAATTAGCGAGAAGACCAACACATATCATCTCAAATGGTTTAGTTCTAAGACTATACCTTAAAATAGACTGTTATTTCTATGGGCCAATGATAATCCTATGGGAATCCCCTAAACTGCTAACTTATTTATATTACTATACATTACATGTAATTAATGCTTCTTTTGAATTATGTTAAAGGTTTATAATTTGAATGCAATTCTTGTTTCATCTCAAAGTTATGGCATTTTACTCAAACCAAAGCACCAGACATTCAGATAAAACTAACTATAGCTATAAATAGGGAGAGAATCAATATAAAAACAGACCCTGAGCCTTCAACCCAACCGAATATATTGAATATAAAATCATCTTTATTTGTCATTTTACATAAAAATTTATGTTTGTGATATTTGTGAGCAAAATCAAGGCTGAAATTATTATTAAATTGTATAATTTGTTGAATAATAATTGCTAAGTGTTATCAAAACATTTATATTTTCAATACAAATCCAAAAACAAACTTTCTCTAAACGATCCGATGGTGTCATTTGTTTAATATTTATAATACTATTGAATGGTTTTTATTTGAAAGTTACGTGAATTTTAGCGATAAAACAACACAATATTTTTTGATGTGTTTAGTGTCGAGGAGTAGTGCTTAATAATAATGATTATATAATTGCAAGACAACGGTTCCGATCGAAACCCATTTCTCGCATACAATGCTAACAATGTTAATAACAATCCGTTCAGTGAATTGCATGTCATTAATACAAATCCATTTTTAAGCGATACGCCGGCCGTTAGTATTGAAAGATCAGTTTCATGTGGGAATCTAACGATAGTTATGCCAATTATACCCCCATTGATAAGTCGCTCACAAATACCTGTCTATGAATGGCGTCCTATCGATGAATTGTCCGTCCGTTCAGACTTTAAAGGAAATCCTTTTGATTTATTGAAAGCCTATCGCAAAAATTTCTATGCGATACCCACTCATAGCATTCCCACTCATTTGAATCGTTTAATTGAAATGACAGAACAGTCATACCATACACCCATACCTGACGATGATATCACTTTCAATGAGCAGACAATACATGAAAAGCAAACATTACTTAATAATACAAATATTCCTGAAATTACACTTAAAAGTAGTTCACAGAATAGTCCTGAAAAGAGTCCACAAAACAGTTCCCAATATATTCTACTTAATGATAAAAATAGCGAATCTTTGTATAGAAATACAAATCCATTTATGAATACAAAGCGCCGACTGTTATGTTCGGTCACTTCCATAGACTCTGTGTTAGGAATTGAAAGTAATAGCGATAGCAATGATAGCGATGGTGGCAGTGATGGCAGTGATGCCAGCGATCACACTATCACTGATCCCCAAAACATTTATATAATGGAAGATTTGCTTCAAAATGATAGTCGAGTAGTCACCCAAACAAACGCCATTAATAACCAAAGGGCAGAGTCTAAGAGTGGGCATAAATTATTTGACAATGTATTCAATAATGGTTTTAACAAACGGTCGTTTAAACAAATTAAAAAAGCCAACAAGAAAAAGGGCGCTAATTATCTGAAAAATGGATCTAATCATGAATTAAATAGGAGTCAGGATATAGTGAATGATAAATGTGGTGATGGATTGGCCGAAATGCATGAAACTTTCATTAATGTTAACAATCATTTTGGTATTTTACTAAATCAATCAATTGATTGGTGTTTAGCTAATCAGTGTTTTTAAATACTTTTTGTATTTTAGTCAATCAAAATGACACCGAATTTGGTTTAAATGGGAATTTCAACGATAATAACGCCAATAAAAGTAATCTAACGATTCATAGTAATCATAGAGTAAGTGATTTTTGTATTGTTAATCATGTAATATATAAGTGTTTGCAAACATTCTTGTATCATAATTTATTATAAAAAATTTGACAATTAATGCCAAACATGATAATAATTGAAACATTTATTTTACACTAAAATTCTTAAGTTATTCTATTAGGATGTTTGAGCAAGTTTTTATTGAAATGCATTTATATTGTTTTAAGTTGTATTATTGTAAGATTGAGTTATTTCCTAGAAATACATTTACGTTTATAAATCTTCAAATCAAATGGAAAGACAGTCTTTAATAAAACTTTTTGTTTCGTAATTGTAATAAAATTAGTGCTAAAACAGAGAGTCAGTGAAGTATGAAATGTGGAAAACGACTTTCAATTGTTTATAA